>CABFNO020001523.1:1354650-1594639 GCA_902006505.2 Clonostachys byssicola
GCCCCCCCCCATTTGCCCCTCCACCCAGCTGTCTTGCATCAGTCTCCTCTCATTCAAGTTCCGCGAGTCATCCAGTAGACTTCGCCTTTGTCATACGCATCCCTCGTCTTTCGTCTTGCGTCTCCATCTCTCAGCTCTCGTCCGCCCTCGTCCACGCCTCTGTCCAGCCCTCTATCGCTCTTCGCTCATCGTCGGTTGCTTGTTGCTCGCCCACATCTCTGCTGAGTCGCTTGTCGCTGATCGTTCTATTCGGCTGCTTGTTGTTCGACCACGCCTCTGCTCTGTTGCTTATCGCTCATTGCCCGTCGTCGGTTGCTCGTTTCTCGCCTCAAACTTCTTCTTCTGCAGCTAAGTAAACTCTTTGTCAGTGTGTGTGCTGTGTCAAGTGTGTGTGGTAAGTGTGCGTGCTTCGACCATGCTGTCCTTTCGTTTGCGGGGCTCTTATACTTCTTCTTCTACTTCTACGTCTACTTCTACATCTACATCTATATCTACGTCTGCGTCTATGTCTACGTCTATATCTACTTTTACTTTTACTCATACTTATACTTCTTCTTCGTCTACTTCTACTTCTACTTCTTCCATTATTTCTACAACATCTACTCCCACACCAACTTCTACTCCTGCGCCAACTTCTACTCCTGCGCCAACTTCTACTCCTGCGCCAACTTCTACTCCTGCGCCAACTTCGACACGAATAGCATCATCGAGACCAACGGCAAATTCTACATTTCCGCTCTGAGGCATCTCTCTTTGAGACCTCTACTGTTGGACGGTCACTCAGTGCTAAAACGACGAGGAGAGCCTCACCTTCCTCCAATACGTTCAAAGAACAATCTTCTCGCGGTGAATGGCCAGTGAGCAAGGTACTACAACATATTTCCGACCTCTATACGATGGCAAGATTATATAGTTTTGCATTGCATCACGACTCACTTCTTGAGCTCTAAAAGTCAAAGTTCTTCCCGGACCGCTGCTGATACCTTCGCCCAACGGGTACTTTCCAAGATGATCAAGGATGATCAAGGAACTTGCATCACGGAACTCGCCGTCTTCTACGGCACTTTTCGTCATCATTCCACTTATAGCTACGAACAAACCAACGGACGACAGCTTGATGGCAACTCGCAAGCATCTAGTGACTCATGCGCTGCTCACTTAGAGGGCCACTTGATATCGGGCAAGTTCCTACTTCATTCCGTCAGTGGTAAACAGATACCTCGCCGTCAATACCTACCTTGGAGCACAACAACAAAGTACACTTGACTTCCCCAACCTAGCTTTCGGGCCTTCCCTCCATGTCAATGCCATCACAGGCTCCATGCCGAGGCTAACTACGAACTCGAGAAGACTCGTTGTTCTTGTGACTGGACACGACGAATGAGACAGAGAGTCTATGGAGATGGTCGCACTCAAGCAAGACGAAACTTGATAGTCTGTTGATGCGGTGGCGGAACTAGAAGATGCTGTCGGGCAGAGGAAATAGCAGTCACAACGCGCACGATAACTCACGCTTTAATCAAACCAGTCGTGCTAAGTCTAGGTTGGAGTTTGAACATCTAATTGCCAAAAATAAGAGGGACCTGTTGGTCCATGTACCAAAGCATGCAGTACAATTGGGGGGAGGCTTGAGCATGATAATTCCACTCTGCAAGAGACGAAGCTGTATCTAGATCTCAAATTCGACCCAATGTTTATGAATGCATATCAAAAGTGCATTAACCTGAGACTTTTTATGGAGATGCCGCCAACGTTGTGCTACTACGGGCAAGTCAGTCACGGGGTTGTGAACTTGTCATGTTAAGCGTTCCTCCACATCCAACCATGATTAACCTTTGGTGTATACCCACATGAAAACATGAATGATCTTCGGCTGCATAAATCTACATGCCACTTATGTGGAGTGCAGGGTATTCTTAACCTGGAAGGCTGTATGCTACCAGCACAGTCAATTTCGAACCCCTGGCGTATGTTCTGGTTATACGCTTAGACCTGATACCTCGTGGGTCTATGAAGGGGAAGAAGAGGATTTCCTGGCTGTCTGCTGAATACAGGTCTCAAACCAGCCATCTTGGTGAGGGTTTGGTCGCTACTTGGAGCCCTTGATATTTATCAATTTCACAGAGGCTTAGATTATTCAGAATATTATTTTTAATTAAATCAGGTATCCGTAAGTTGTATTTAGTAAATGAAGTAAAATTCCGAACACCCAACAATTCCAGACAGTCCAAATTATGAACACCATGCTTCCATCAAGGGGATGGTGTTACATAGACGGGTTTATGTACCGCTTTCCATTACATGTGTCCATACGCAGGAGTTTTTGAGTAGAAAGTTTAACAGCAATGGAAGCTTCCAGGGCTTGAAAACCCAACACAATGGCATGTGCCAATGGTGTTTCAATTATTAATGATAAAGTATACATGTCTGACGTGCTAGCGGTGCTTCAACTCGAAAGCTCTTATCCTAGATCCAAAAGCTAATGGTGAGAAAAGGCCAACAGAGCCTCGTCATTAGCTTCATCACCCTAGGATGCTATCTGTGCTTTCATTATCCCTGTGCGGTCGAGTCTTGTCCGGCTTTTGCATGCTAATATTCACAGCCATTCCGTCGGCGTCCAGGCTTTTGCTCTGGGAGTTCTCGTTTCCTACGCTGTGGAGCTTGTAACCGCGGCTATGGCTCTTTCGCGACCAGTGTCCCGTCGAGATGTCGTGGCCAGGGGTGTTGGATGCGCTGCCCGACGAGAGCCCCAGTATGGTGAGGAGCTTGGGTAAGTAGGCCCGGAGGAAGGGCTTCATGCGCATCAAGTTGCTGCACAGGATACCGAGGTTGAGCTCGACCAGTGACCAGACGCCAGCCTCGGCTTGTCTTCGAGAAAAGTTTGGGTCGGTGGCCATGATTTTGACGTATGGGGCTCGAGCGACGGAGGCGAGGAGGACCCTATACAGAGATGAGAATCAGCATGTTGAAGATACGCGAGAGAGGGTTTTGTTAGAAATGCATACGCGGAACCGAGGCTCAAGATAGCTCCGGCAACAACCTTCTTCCGGAAAGGCATCTGAAGCTTGTAGAGAGTTGGAAGGGGCAGTATGATGATGGACAGATCCGTCGCGATGTTGAGCACGACCTGAGAAATTGCCAGATTGTTGAGGCACGTGCCACCACCGACATTCTTGGGATTGCAAGGGCCGGACAGAAGACCAGTGAATGTAATGGTATAAATGAGAAGCATCCCAGACACGATATACACGCCGATGCGGAACTGTTGTACCGAGCTTATTCGCCAAAGTACGCTTAGAATCGAGAGTTTGCTAAGAGTCGGACTCCACATGTAGGTTAACGTTGTCGGCAGCAAGTACTGTATCTCTAGAGTCAGAAATGAAGAAAGATCCCTCGGTTATTTCACGGTTTACTTACGTTGTAGTACCCAGTGAGGTCGTTAATGCTGATATCCCACGCGTCCGATCCCCAACCATATTTCATTGCGAAACAGACTGAGATGAAATATCCCATAGAACAACCCCATGCTAATGTAATGAGAACTAGATTTCCATTGCTGTCAGCACGGCATGTCACTTGGAGCTCAGAGTAGCATTTCGCCTTCCACGTACCAACATCGGGCTCCAGAGCCCGGACCACTGCAACGCTCGTGACATATCGAATGGCCAAAGACACAGTCGCAAAGAAGTAAGTGACGCTGAACACGATGATAGTTGCTAGTTGGACCGATGAGAGAGGTCGACTAAAATCCGAGGTCACTCCGTCCGGCGGTTGTAACACTGGCGTGGTGTATATATCGACTTCGGGGCTCAGGGCTTGCATTGTATCGGTAGGTCTCCCTCTTTGGCGCCAAACATCTCAGAGACAGACTTGAAAATGGACATTGATTCCACAATTTAGATTCCGCATGTGTGGCAGCATACATATATATTCCTACATGTTGAACAAAGTTGACAAGGTTCCTCCTCGTCAACATGTCACCTTAGCCACAGGGATCCCATGGTATCTACTGTGTGAAAGTGGCGGATCAAAGCCGGCCCTTGACTGGAGACTGAAAAGTTCTCCCCTGGATGTGGATGTTCGTCCTCCTGACTTGGGTGTAAGCCGCGGAACCCGAAGCTCGCTCTTAACCCCTACATACCGAGTACGACAACTCCACGCCATTGCGGCATCAGTTAGATTGCACGAAACCAAACTGGACCCTCCATTTGGTCACTTTTCCATGATCCAACTGAATTAAAGCCTACGTACAGAGTACGGCGTCCAAGCATCCACCATCACCAATCTACTCTCTGTTGGTTGTATGAAGTCCGTCCCATCAACCAATCACATTCCAACATTCCAAGCAGGGTTCGCACGCCTTACACATATTACGTGGAGCAGTTTGATTATTGGCAACCCAGGGGCAGATATTTATCTCATGGTATTCATTATTACCAACAGTTCGTTCTCAAACAGGCCCTGGCAACCTAGCCCGGTCTGCTTATCACCACCCTTCCCCTGTTGTGTTGCCGAAACGGCGGGCAATCTTGCCACATACGGAAGGTTGAACGTTAAGCTTCGCCGTTTAAGTGTAGCTCTCCCTTCTTCTAGCCTGGATTCGGCTCCTGCGTCGGCAGTTGTGGTTCAACGGGTCTGTTTCGTCTTGGGTCGCGTATGTACGCCCTCAGAAGGAGAAAGTGAGGTTACTCCACCATGGTGGATGTTGGCAACGAAACTCTCTCCACATCATGGAGCCCATCGCGTATAACTATAACATCACCGCTACTTGGTGTCCAGCCCAACTTTGTACTAGGCAAACGTACCCTGGCCGTATTTTGGTCGGTCCTGTTGGTCGATATCCGGGCTATTGGTGACCTTCGTGCGGGTCACAAAGTCGTATGTTATCTATCGGGGTTCGTCCGGTACCCTAGCAGTCAAGCTGTACCCCAGGCTACAAATTTCGTCGATTCAAAAGGAGTAATAAATCATCATTTCCCCTTGTGTTGCAGGCCGTCGGCAACTCTGGCACCTCTATCAACCCCAAAAGTCACCACGATGCTCAACACACTGGCCAAAACCACGAAGGCTCCTCGGAGCATTTTCAACTCTGAGAAGGCGTTCCCTATGACGCCGGAAGAGATCACCTCAGAATGGCTTTCTGAAGCATTGGGCGTGCCTGTCAAGAGCTTCAAGATCACGAATGCCATCCATGGCACGGCTTCCAAGATCTTTCTCGATCTAGAGTTCCAGGATGAGGACTCAACCCGGGAAATTCCCAGCAAGGTCTGCGTCAAGGGCGGATTCAACCCTGTCATTCTCCAAACTGTCCCTGAGATGTGGGCTACTTATCGTCGCGAGGCGGAGTTCTACCACTACATTGCACCACAGACCAACATGTTACTCCCCAAGACTTGGTTCACAGGCACGGACAAAGTCAACGGCCAGGGCATCGTCATCATGTCGAACACGGCAGAGGAATGCAAGTTCGGCATGCCTTTGGAACCCTGGACTGCGGAGCTTGTTGAGGGGGCTCTGAAGCAGCTGGCGAGTCTTCATGGAAAGACTTGGAATAGGAGCGAGGAGGAATACCCTTGGCTGTTTGGCAAAGACGGAGTCAAATTAGAGAACCCAGTTCGTAAAATTGTGCTCGCCCTTCTGAATCCTGCACCATGGGGCGCCCGGTTCGATGAGAAGTGTCGTCCTCCCGTGGCCGAGTCACTGCTTGATCGAGAGCGCATCCAGCGTGGCTTCGAGGCCTTGTGGAAGCACGCTGATGCCGATCTCAAGTTCTTTTCCCTCATCCATGGCGATGACCACATCGGGAACACCTTTATCACAAACGATGGGACGCCTGGATTCATTGATTGGCAAGGTCTGCAGTATGGTCCTGCTATCCTAGACCTTGTCTACTTCCTTGTCGGGGCAATGTCTGTCGAAGACCGCCGTGCGCATGAGGGTCATCTCATTGATAGCTACCTAGAGGCATTACATGCAGAGGGAGGGCCTAAAATGACGCGAGAGGATATATGGGATGAGTATCGTCGGTATGCCATGCAGGGTTTCCTCTGGGCCATGACGCCTCAAACAATGCAGTCCGACGATGTTGTTTTTGCCATGAGCGAGCGGTACTCCGCGGCGCTAGTTGATCATCAGACGCTCGAGCTTCTGGGAGTTTAAAGGAAACATTTTGGAACATCACGAGTAGTGAGATATATGCATCAAGCAGCCAATTCCTACTGGAGCTTTTCATAGTTTGAACATTGCTATTCACTTGGTGCTAGAACCGTCACAAAATCATCAATACTCCACATCTCATCATTAATTACCTTGATGTTTCGTTGATGATCATGTTAACTATTACATTATGTTGGAACTAAATAATGGTAGCCTTTGGCGTGGCTTGTTTCCTATACTGCAGCGGGACTGTAAAGATTCAGTACGATGGTAGTAGCAATATGAATTGCTTATGTCTTCCTATTCATCAAGTTATCACATGGTCATCCTACAAAAACAGAAGCCCACGCGCGAGCTTTAGCATTGAATTCTTCATTAGATTAAGCAAGGCTTGTTCCCTAACCTTGGAGAAAGTTTGAATTCTATCCTAGGCAGTGTCTGAGAAAAGTAAGATAGTTAGGTTTTGCCCGGCTACTATGAACGTACAGTATAACATGACATGAAGAAGGTTTGCGGCGCAACCTCTAAATCAACGGCAAGTAAACTCCCTCTTGACATCTCCTCTCCCGTCTGGCTTGAAGATTACGCGAAGATTTTCTCCTCTGTCCCTTTTCTTCCTTACACACAATCTCGTCGGTTATCTCTACCATATCATTTCTCAATAACTATTCACATTCTTTTGGATCCCTTTCGGGAAAGAATTTTCTTGGAAAGTATAGCCAACTACTCTTCCCAAAACGAAAAGCGATCTATATTCCACTATCTCCTGGGTTCTCTCGACCACTTCCCGGAACTTGCCATGTCTTCGGCTGTTTCCCCCGTGGCCGTCCGGCGGGCTACCATTCTCGGTGGTTCCAACACGGTTGTTGGAGCCAGACTTGACGGCAAGGGAGATTGCCATGGGCAGGTGGGATCTCCTCTCACAGACCGATCGCCTCGTTCCAATAGCGCATCAAGTCTCGAGGATGCTTCCGAGTTGCCTCTAGTAGCAGCCATGTTTTCCATCCCCAGTGACAAACACCGGACATGCCACTGGGCTGAGACGGCGTTCCTGATTATGGCTGAGTTCGTTGGTTTTGCCATTCTCAGTTTCCCTCATGCTTACGCGACTATGGGCTGGGTTCTTGGAATTGCCGCCACGTTCTTCATCGGCCTTGGTTACTTGTACACCTCGCTCGTTCTCTGGGACCTTTGCCTCCGACACCCCGAGAGCAAGAGCATCTGCGATATCGGCAAGATATTATGCGGCAAATACGGTACCATCGGATTTTGGTTCACCGCATGTATGTTTGTTTGCAACAATATTGTAAGTCCATGCTCATATACCTTTTGGAATTGCTGATCGCTAACATTTCGACTTAACAGTGGGTTCAGGTTCGTGTCTCTCTCCCTTGATATCCCACTCTGTATAAGTCAATTAACCTTCTCTTTCAGGGCATTCATGTTAATCTCGGTGGGAACTTCTTTCAAAACGTGGTATTGTACGGAAAGTCCGTGGCCATCTCTCCTCGGATCCTCGGCGGTCTCGTTGCAACCTTTCTCTGCCTCCTTTGCTCATTACCACGGACCCTCAAAGTATTGTCCCGTTTCGCCATGGCTGCTGTCGCTTCCACGGTCACTTGTGTCGTCCTTGCCATGATTTTCATTGTAAATCAGGGTGGCCCTGTTGACTCCTCATTGCAGCCCCGAGGCGGTGCGGATGCCGCGATCACAAAGCATAGTATGATCTTGTTCTCTGCCTGGCCTTCACCTGACGCAACTTTCAAAGATATCATGGTGGCTTTCTTGGGCATTGCATTTGCATTCATCGGCCAGATCACGCTCCCCAGCTTCATCGCTGAAATGAAGGATCCCAGGTTTGTTGATTCTTCTATCCTTATAAATATCTTTCACAACTAACATGTTTTGCGCAGAGATTTCCCCAAGGCATTATACCTCTCCTCATTCGTCCAGTACTCCCTTTTCATCACATTTGCCATCTTCATGTATAAGCACATCGGGCTTCGTGATATGACAACCATCACGATCGGAAGCCTTGAAAGGACTCAGCTCATTATCTGTTTCTGTTTCCTTTTGCCTTCTTTGGTAATACTTGGATCCCTCTACGCCACAGTTACTGGTTTATTCATCCTAAATTCGGTTGAATCACAAATCTCAAAGAAGCGTACTAAGAATATTATATGGGTTGTTATTATCAGTACGTTCCTTCCACTCTGAGCCTATCTCAGCAGATTCAAGTCTAACCGATTCCGCTTCAGCTCTTCTCTGGACACTCGCCTTCACCATCAGCCAAACCATTCCTCATTTCGATGCTTGTGAGTTCCTTCCGTTGTCCATATGCCATTTTTTTGCTCCGCTAACCATCCTATTATATAGTGCTCGCCATTGTCGGTGCCATCTTTGACGGCTTCTTCGGGTGGATTTATTGGGGCGTCGCCTGGTTCCGTATGCGGCAAGCTGATATTCAGAAGAGGGTGCCTCGCGTATGGGGGCCAAAGATGGACGTTGCGTTGGGTGTCGTCAACTTTTCACTCATCTTTATCGGCACGGGGCTTTTCCTTGGTGTTGGCTCATGGGCTTCTTTTGCTTACCTTCGAGATCTTGGGCACAACAAGAACTAAGAGGGAAGATCCGAGCTATTGGACTACAATCATTGGAACCAAGACTAGTCCTGATAGACACGGTTTCGCAACTGTATACGTCGCCATGATCTCTCTATCTCGGTCTAGTCCCGGAGGCGGAGGAGCACCAACTTTAACAGCAAAGTATTAGTCAGTTGTTAAATCGTTGTGATCAGGCGAGCAAGATATCAACTAGGATTAGTGATCCGAAAAGTCTAGATCCTTATAGAGGCTTCTTAGCACGGTTATGCTCGACGTGGTTATTCGAGGTATCATAAAGGTCAAGGTCAATGGGTATCCAGGTTCAAGAGAAGCGACGTAGAAGGATCATAAGCCATATTTTTAGTAATATCAACACGTTCTATTCATGACGCTTCAGGGGTTGGTTTTTTCTCTCCTTCCGAAGGCTGTCCGCCTTGGTTCCACTCTAGTGGCCGAACGCGCATGAACTCATCCAACACAGCATCTGTGATGGTGGCGCGACGCTCCTGGTATGCCTTGATAAACTCCTGAAGCTTGACGATACACTTCTTTTTCAGCTGGCCAGTGAGCAATCGACCTGCGATGTAGTCTTGGCGAATCTCCTCAAGCTCATCGTCGTCCTCCGAAAAGAAGCTTAGGTACTGGAACGCAACATCAACGTCGGGGTTTCCACCCAATCTGCGCTGTTCTTCCATTGTCTCTTGACCGCCTGAGAAGGCGTACTTGTTGATCTTCTTCTCACTGATCCAGCATCGACCAGTCAGCAATTACTCATAAAGAACCACAACAGGGGAGCGGTATATGGCGATCATTTGATGCTTACATTTGCTTCATTGTGTCATTCATAAAGATGGCACTCGAGTCAATCGAGGCGCTCATCTTAGAACCAGGACCCTGTAGCGCAGGGAAGAACTTTGAGTGGATCAGGCAGGGCTTCGGGTAGCCGAGCTTGGGAGCGATGTCGCGGCAGACGCGGAAGTAGGGGTCTTGGTCGATGGCGCATGGAATCAGCGATGGGATCTTGGCTACCTTCTTCGCGTCGGTGCCAAATATGTGCGGGAAAGTGGTAGCGAAAGCCGTGGCCGACTGGACAGAGACATAGTGGTATTTGCCAACGCTGTCACTGGGGGGGTGTCAGTAAAAAGGGACGGCCTTTGAGGGGTTCATCATATCCGACCTGTCAGTAAATCCAAACACCGCCTTGCTGGTGTTCTGTGTGATTTGACGGGAAATCCTGACTACATTTTGATAAAAGGCGCCGCCCATGAAGTCAAAGTCGCTGAAGAGGAAAGTCTTTTTGACGTCGAAACCAACGGCCAAGATGTCGGTGGCATTGCCGCGGACAAAGCCTCTCATTTCCTCCAAACTGAACACCTTCTTTCCGAAGATCATCTTCTCGTCATCCGTCATCATGATGACCAAGGGGACATCAAACACGTCCTGAAGCCATCTACGGACACCATGTTAGCAGCGATTCCAGCCATCCAAAAGACGGATCAAGAACCAACTTTGTGAAGGTAAAGGGCACCATGTGGCCCAGATGCATACTGTCGCTACTGGGGCCGCGACCCGTGTATAAAAAGAACGGCTCACGCTTCTCATGGCGTGTCAGAATCCAATCGAGGTCGCGATGTGAGAAAACCAGCTGGCGGCGGAGGAAGGGATGCAACTTGTGGCCTGTGACTCGCTCAAAGCGCTCTAGCAGCGCCTTGTCAATGGGCTTCGTGCCAAAGGTGTCGACCAGGCGATTGTAGTCGATGGCCTTGACCTTGCCGTCGACGACCTCGCCGCTGACGCTCCACGGATTCACATCCTGGGCAGTCGTTGCGTTGCTGACCGAAAGGTCGGCCATAGCTGAATTGACGGTGTCCCCCATGCCGCAAGTGATGAGTGCTGGTGATGCAAAGCCGCTAAGACTGTCAACAGGCAATCAGATGTTTTGCAGAGAAGCATCGCGGGAAATGTCGAGTTGAGTCACGTTTGCCCTCATCCTGAGGTCCCACATATCTCTGATTCGAGCCTCTGATTGGCTTGCCTCAGCACTACCCCTCCACCCCACCTTTGTGCCGCGAAACACTGAAAAGTGCCGCCATCAATTGGAGTTAGGTCCCGGAGCACGTGATGACCCCTCCATCATCAGCCACAGCGATCAGCCACCCTCCGCCACACACCGCACGTAGTATATCGCCTGGGTCTTTCACTTTCCAGTCTGTATTTGGTTCAATGGCAAACAGCTTATGGGTAATAATATTCGTCGCTTTAATGAGATTTGAGTGCTCAAAGCTCCCAATATCCCCTGTGTATTCTGCATGATGTACGTGAATAAGGTTGTAACCAAGTTAGGTATACCATTACAAGGTCGAAATATACATGTATACTGACCTAATTATATGTTTTATTATCATTGAGCCTGGTTCAATCATTCCGCTTTGAAACTCATATAGAATACGGGCCTGACACAAAACTACTTCGGGAAATATACACCCGATGTTCCATTATTCAATCAAGCAAAAGCATCCAAACGCCCCATATGGAAATGTTACAGTAGAAGCTTGAGCTTCTGATGTTCTGGATGGCCGATTCAGCTCCTCTGTGATAAGTCGTACAGCAACCAATATGCATGCAGCGCGCGTACCCAAGGGGAGGGTTCGCGATCCTGCGCAAATAAGCCAAAGATGTATGAGTTGCGGGTCTCTTTCTTAACTCCGCCACAACCTTAGAGACAAGATTTAAGGTAAAAGTAGACTAGTAGACTTGGCACATACTGCAGCATGTTTTGGAACCAAGCCTGGTGTCTCCTCTCAGAGCGTCAACAGAGTTGATGGTAGGCTGTGTAACAATTACCAGTCAGATTATTCCCTCTAATGACTCTCAGGCATTTGAATAAGACGGAGACACGCCGGTACGCACCTTAGGTGCTGTTTTTACACAGGCAGTCAGGCAGCGGTTTTACGCGACCCTGGACAACTACGTCATTTCATAGAAGTGTCTTCTCCCAATAGATATAAAACGCAATCTCTATAAGTTAAGTTCTTGGAGAAGTCAAGGTCAAGTTACGGCTTCCGCGTACCGGCTCCAAGACTAAAGTTGAAAGGAAAGACAGTTAAGTATTGTAACATCAAGTAAGCTCTTCATTGCATGTAGAACTCTTTTGGGTTGAAGTTAGTGGTGGTAGGGACGTGAGTAATGGAGTAAATATAACTGCGAGCATAGCCCTTCTTGGAAATCTTCTTTTGCGGCTTCATCTAGGTACCTGGTCATGATTTATGGGCACCTGCCCAACTAAAATAGTGTGAAACCAGCAGCATGATCAGCCATGAAAAGGATCTTCGTAACAAATATCGAATTGGCAGGCAGGGGTGCGATTCCTAGCAAGCCTTATTTGGAGTTCCGTGCTCCTGGGATCGACAATAAACCGGCCCTGTTTAAGCTAAATATGTCAGACGTTGGGTCACAGCCACTAACCAGTGCGTCACATCACTCTATTTTGTCGTGGACCTGATCGGAAAAGACGGCTCTGGGCCCAAGAACTAGTAATGATTAAGAACGAGATCAACATGCAGTTAATAATTAACCGCCCCCTGGTCATTTCCCGTCAGCAGAAGGGTGATAACAATGTAGTTATTAGTGTTAAGCGCCAGATTTATGCTTCTCCTCCAATTCAGCAACATCCAAATAGATGTCGAAATAAATATTGATGCGGCACTTAGCGACTATAGACCCGGTCACAGGGCTAGCCGGGTCTGCTGTCCTGTGTGCGGTATGGACCCAATGGCAATCTAGCCGCAGAGATGAACCCTGGGCCGAGTTGATCTGCTGGATCTTGCTGCCGATATTTTGCAAGGCTATCACTTTGCCTATCAATCGATTTGATACAGAAAAGGTAAACGAGTTGCAGAGATCACCCGGCCCGTGGCTGTGGTTATTTGCAATATGCATAGCAACTCGAGCAGTGTGCGAAGGAGAGCAGGGGAGTAACTGGCTTCTTGTACGTGTAACCGAGTAGATCTAGACTCTCAGTCTTCATGGCTAACCTTTCATAGCCGTTGTTGATGCCTCTCCTCTTGGTTATCGAGCAGTATCTCGGGCAAGGCCTATCATGGCCGGCCTCTGTTTATCCCGGTTTGATTTTCATGATTTCAAATACGCTGTTGGGCACAACCTCGATAGCTCTCTTTGGGATTTCCACCCTCATTGATTTCAATTTGATTCGCGTTGCGTTGTCGATAACATCGGCGGTAGCTTCCTTCACAATGTACCTAACACTGCTAAACAAAGGATCCAACCTTTCTCGACATATCCCTCACATATGTATTCGAGAGGATATAAACCCGCTTTCTTTTCGGGTGACTTCAACTCTTGTCATCGTTTTGAGCTTAAAGACCATCACATTTGGGTGCGCGGTCCCTCAAGTGCTTCCCACAATCACGCTGGGCATCTTCAAGGCTTTCACTTGGTTCTTCTTAATTCAAACTGTACGTCTCTTTGCCCCATGATAGTCAATATATTGTGCTAGCTGCTAACAAAGGCTAACAGGCACATCATACTACATGGCGGATCGCAGTACCGATCACAACCTTCAGCATCTTATCAACAACTGACCCATTTTCTCAATCATGGGATATCAATTCCTTCTTTATATTGGTTGGCTCAATCCTGCTTCTAGCCCAGATCATTGGAACAATCCCTAAACATCCAAAGACTCTCTGGGTACTATCTCTCATCCCCATAATCCCATACCTTCTCAGTCTCCAAGCCATCATGTCGAGTCAACACATGGCAAGGATTAGTTTTCGCAACCACCAGATGCACCCCGTGGAAGAGGCGATACATGTCGCGCAAGGTGAACTCAACTCCCTTATCCAGCGACAGTCCAAAAGCTACACCGCCGCGCGCGATGAATACAAACGCCGGTATGGTCTTGAACCTCCTCCAGGCTTCAAAGAATGGTACGAGTTTGCGAAAATGAATCAGTCTCCGATCATCGACGACTTTGACTCCATCCAAAGAACCATCGCTCCCTTGCTGAAACTAAGTGGCCGCGAAGTTCTGGAAGCCATGAGCGGGTTATATTCGCGGCCAGATAGCGAAGTATGGTCTTGTGAATATTCTTCGCAGAAGTCTGAAACACACTGCAGCCATCCTCGGCGCACATTCGACAGACATATATCACTCTTGTTTAACAGGTTGATGAAGGATGTTCCTAGCGGCGTCCACTCCCTCAGGTTCCTTGTAAATCATTTTGACGAGCCAAGAGTCCTGACAACATCCAAGTCCCTTACAAACCAACTGTCACATCAAGCCGGGAGTTTAAGGCAGGGAAGAAACGGCGATGGATCTTCAAGCCAAATCTGGGATATGGTCAGCCACGACTGCAACTTCAAAGACCTCGAATCAGACCAATCTGAGAACTGGTCAACTTCTTCGCCCGACATAGGCCTCGTCCGAACCCACAGCCAACAAGTTGATATCTGCCAACACCCAGAATACCAACACATGCACGGCCTCCTCACAAACCCAGTAACATTTCGCCCAATCCAAGGTCCCGTCCCTGTCCTCTCGACGGGCTCGCTCTCCACCATGGACGACATCCTCCTCCCCAGCCCCGCCTACCTCGAGGAAGAGTTCCAATACGACGAGGCACAGGACACGGACTGGGACAGTAAGTATAACAAGCTATACTGGGCAGGCTCCACGTCGGGCGGGTACGCAAACGGAAGTAACTGGAGAGACTTCCACCGCCACAGATTCGTAAACATGATCCACAACCCGGCGCGAGACCAGACATACTGGTACCTACAGCAGCAGAAGAACGGCCTAGTCGAGCGCGTCCCCTCGTCGTTCCTCAACCGCCGACTATACAACGTCGCCTTCACCCGCGTCTTCCAGTGCGAGCCGTCCGCCTGCCACGACCAGCGCGCACACTTCAACGTCAGACCGTGGGCGCATAAAGATGAGGCGCTCGGGTACCGCCTCGCGTTCGACCTGGACGGCAACGGCATCAGCGGGCGCTTCTACAAGCTGCTCGCGTCCAGGTCCGTCCCGCTGAAGCAGACCATCATGCGGGAGTGGCACGACGACAGGCTCGTGCCGTGGGTGCACTACATCCCTGTGAGCCAGGAGATGGCGGAGCTGCCGGAGCTGGTCACGTACCTGACGTCGACTAAATCCGGGCAGGAGCAGGCAAGGAAGATTGTTGAGCAGGGGCGGGATTGGTATTCGAGGGCGTTTCGTGAAGTTGACATGACGATTTACGTGTATCGGCTTTTGCTGGAATTGGCGAGGCTTCAGGATCCGAGCAGGGAGGGAGCTAAAGAGGTTAAATGAGAGTATAGCTGGTGATCTTTAGCCCAGATGATAATGTTCTTTATGAATTGAATTGGGCCAGTAACCAGGATGCTGTGAATTGACGTTGCTTTCTGACCATAGGATTGTACAGCTCCAAGGTCAATGAAACAATAAATGCGTTCATCTCAAACCATTCCATATACGAGCACTTGCTCTGGAGATAGCACCTGCAGCCTTGTGGACTCGTTCAAAAATGTGCAGATATATTGGTAGCAAGTAAAATAGAACAGAGGTCACGGTATCCCTAATCCTTGCTCCTGGTATCATCAATACAACATTTGGCTTCCAACTGCCCACCCTCGTTCATACTCTTCATAGCTCTCCTTTCATTAAACTAACATAAATGGCCATTATTAGAATTAGAAGGTTCAGAGGAACCAATATTCATCGTCCTCATTGGGTTTCTCGCGTGGCGCCGACGAATTCATGCGCGCCTGCTAACGACAATCCGTCTGCAACCTCGCTTAGGCCCTCTCGACGGGGCTGGCCTCGGCAGCTTCTGCGCTCTGGACGGGCTGGAGGTTCTTCTCCTTCTCGCCGTACTTGGCCTCCAAATCACCCGCCTCAGCTCTCCTAGTAGCTGCAGTGGCGACCTTGGTCTTCCAAGCTGGTGTGCCGATGTATGGGATTCCGTTGGGATCCTCGAAGATGCTGCTGACCTCCTCGAGAGTGTGGCCACTGGTCTCTGGGAAGAGGAAGAATACATGGACCCACCTACGGTATGGTCAGCTATATGTTCTATAGAGATGAAGTCTCGGTTGATTGAGGAAATAGTACTCACATGCAAACGTTGAAGATGCCAAAGATAAGGTATGTCTTCCACTTGATGTTGGCAAAGGCCTCGGGAACGAACAGGCCCAGGGCGGTGTTGAAGGCCCAGTTACCAGAGGTCGACATGGCGACACCCTTTCCACGGAGATGGAGGGGGAACAGCTCCGGAGGGTATGTCCATGATACCGGACCCCAGGTGGGGGCGAAGCTGGCGACGAAGAGGTACACGGAGGCAATGAGTGCCTTCGCAGGAGCTCCGGTGACTTCCATGGACTGTGCTGCGACACCGTCAATGCCTCCAGGAACCACACGCCCGTAGTTGGCGAGAATTCCAGCACCGACGAACATCCAGATTCCCATGAAGGTTGCACCAACCAGCATAGTGTTTCGTCGGCCCCATCTATCCATCCTATAGAAAGGTATTAGACGTTGCCTTCCTTCCACATTCCATTTGCCGAAGAGTATAAGAACTTACCAGAGCAGTGCCGGGATTGTCATAAAGACGTTAATGACGTACTGGATACTGGAAGCAAGCAGAACAGCATTCCCCGTGTATCCAGCCATGGTGAAGATATTTGCAATGTAGTACACTAGAGAGAGTCAGAAGGATGTCGAGGCCATGGTCAGCGTTGGAATTACTTACTCATGACGTTCATACCAGTCAACTGCGACCAGATCTGCGTAAAGAGGGCAGTGAGTGTGCGATGAATCATGCGTGGCTTGAAGAGATCAAAGTACGTGGTATCCGAGTGCTGGCGCTCAAACTCGCACATCTCCTTGATCTCCTGAAGCTCTTGATTGACGAACGGATGGTTGGGGTCACCGTTGCCGTGGACAAGGGTCAAGACGCTGTGGCAGTCCTCCCAGCGGTCCTTGCGAGCCAGCCAACGAGGAGACTCGGGGAGGAGCATCATCATGAAGAAGAGGAAGACGGCGGGGAGCATTTGCAGACCCCAGGGGACACGCCAGGATGCTGTCTTGTAGGTGTCGTAGTCACCGCCTCCAATGAAGGAGCAGCCGTAGGAGATGTAGTACATGATGAGGATGCCCCATGTGATGGCCCATTGCTGGAATCCGATCAGACGGCCTCTCAGGGACGGTTTTGCGATCTCTGCAATGTACACGGGGACCTGAGCTGACTCGATTCCGACACAGAATCCATTGATCATGCGGCCGATTGCGAGCTGGGGGATGTTCTGGGACGAGCAAATGATGGCGGAACCGATCATCCTGGTGCGCTGTTAGTCAATGGACTGAATCAATTGGCCTAGCCATCAATGGTTTAAAAACATTGAATCAGACCGCGACTCGCTGTTTGCTTATTGGATTGCCAAGGGAGACAGACGGGTGCTAAATCTGCAAGTCCACGAGGAAGTGAAACAGACGGCCGCCATCTGGACTCCAAGCTTGGCTGCCCTCTCCGCAGACTGTAGTCTCAAGCAAAAGCAGAAAGAGAAATTGCGACTTACCAAATGACACAGCCAATCATGATGGCATACTTTCTGCCGAGCCAGTCAGACAGGAAGCCAGAGACCAATGCGCCGGCCCAAGAACCAGCCGACATGGCGGCAGTGATACCACCCTGGACAAGCGATTCGGGGCCACTGCACTTCTTCTCGTCATTGGCCTCGAACTCTGGTGGCGGACCCTTGGGGCCTTGGTTGAAGTAGCACAGGTAGCTCTGCATGGCCAACTGGGCGCTCAGAGACGAGATGTCGAATCCGAACAGGGCGCCGCCGACGACGGCCACGCCCGAGATGACATAGATGTTGCCAATCGCCATGACGGGCAGCTGTAGGAGGATGGGTTTGCGCTCTCTCTTTCAGGTGGGCTGTCTCCTCTCTTTTCTACCAAGAAAGAGGGAGCAGGAAATGTAGAACAAGTATTTGCAATATGTAAGGTGGTTATCGAGGCCTTTCCCTAGCCGAGTAGTGTCTCAGGATCTCGAGGGGTGTGAGAGAGAGTGTGTGTGGACAGCTCGGGGCCATTTATATGTATATGCACAGACGCAGACACCGCATGGCTCAGCCCTCCATCGAAGCACAGCGCTCTAGCTTAGCTCACCTTCTTTCCCGCGGTGGCACTTCCAATGACACGAGGAAGGATAATGAGAACTGATGGCTTGGTCCCCCGGCTGGGTGGTAATGGCGATCCCTGCCTCTTTGCTGGCCGTGACCTGGTTCCCCCGAGCAAAGCATCCCACCATCCCCATCATGATACGCACTTTACTTTACCGACCGGCGATGGGATTGGGGAAGGTGGGAAGTGGAGCTCTATCCCCTCTCCATTGTTCCTTTCCAGTGGCGCATAGACAGGATTCTCGGTTTCAATTGCCATGTTGCTGCACTGCTGTGCGTCAATCGGGCCAGAAGACTCAGCTTGGCCCCGTCTGTCTCAGTCTTGCCGAGGAGCTGAACTTTCCAACCGTCGCGGACGGACGATTTGGCCCGTCCAAGCGTAAGCTAAATCTAACCTGCATGCTTGATTCCCCAGTTGAGATATGATTGAGTTAGATGGGGTATGACAATACACAGCCATGTATTGCCAGTCCCATTTCAAAGAAAGGACACCAAGAGCAGCGTCTATCCGAAATCAACGAGAGAGTCCTCGCTTTCTCACGTTTGCCAGCATGGATTGTCTCCAGGGACCATCATCCCCGCACATTGTAGCACATTTCAATTCTTTCGGTCGGTCATGCGAAAGTGAGCCTCGTGCCGTGAAGAAAAAGCAATTATCGAAACGACCCTGCTACCTTGCCACGCGCATGGTCAGATCCCAGCAACGGAGTGTTCACCAATGGGTAGTGTGCTGCTTGGCCAAGCTCAACCATTCGCTTACCGCTGCTTTGTGGGACCGGGGATGATCGTCGGACAGGTTGCTATGTACATACAGCTTGCAGCAAGGACTGTGTTCAAGGCCGAGTATTTGGCCGTCTGGCTCGCGGGACGCTCTTCATGCCCGATGACGATGGCGGTTCCGTTTCAAGCAAGCCGGGGGAAGCTACAGCTCCCATTCCAGTCGACTCTTGTGGGCGGAATTCGCAGGCTGGAAGGAGGATATCGATTTTCAATGTCTCATCTCTCGATGAAGCAAACGACTGCATGCAGATCTGTGATCAATAGATCCAGCGTTGCTATTACCATCGCAATGACATACAAATCCACAGTCAGAACGACTGTAGAAGGAATTATACCACACCTCCTTTGCCTAGCCAAACTCCAGTCTGGGGAACGAAAGAGAGGATATGGGTGGTAGATCAGCTAGAGGTGGGATGAGCACATCCACTTCCCCAGTCCCCAGGTCTTCGCATTGTTAGACTTAACTCAGTGGTTGAATTACGGGCTCTAGCGATGAGCAGCCAATTAACTCGGATGTCGGCCACCCAGGAAGAGCTCGAGCCTGATCAACGCCAGAGCTTCTCTATGCCGACGCTGCCGTACGTCCTACTTGCCCCCCTGTCCCACACAACACATTCCCCTCCTCTCCGCGTATCAATTAGCCATGGGTAGAACGGCGATGCACCATCTGGTCTTGCTTCACAGCCTTGACAGCCTGCAGGTGGCTTTCGAGGCCTACGACAGCCAAGTCTGGCCCCAGTCATCCTGTCCGTCACCATGGCCCAGATCAGCAGCCAATGACGTCTATCCCCGTCCGGGGGCATGGACCTTCTACTCTCAGGTAGCTACCCGGATACCTGTCAGATATTTCCAACAGCTAGAAGCTTTCGGTGAATTCCATCCAAACATGGGGGCGGGGCTGGACACGAGGAAACGAGATGGTGTGGTGTGGTGTATGCATCAACAAGCATGAAAGAATAGCGTGGCAGAGTACATGTAGCAAAGGCGGACTGTGGATTTAGCCAACCACGCATGAAGCTCTCCCATTTCACTGTACGCGTTGGGATGCTACTCGATCCCAGAGGACGGTGGGCCAGCTATAGCTCTGATTGGGGGCAGCATCGAGCAGAGCAGAGCTGCCTGTCATGTCATGTCATCCAACGCCCACTCACATCTGCCGACATGGCGCACCCATGCTGCAAAATCCCCGCCAGGACAGGGCTGTTTAGACGTCTGGTGATGTGACTGCCTTCAATCGGATTGTCTTTAGTCATTCCCAGACAGCGGCCGCCGGGCTGTACTGGGCAACGGCGACGGACGATGGGTGATGGTCAGGAGGCATCAGCATCAGCATCACCGTCCAGCACTTTTCCTCCACAGTAGGTCCGATGAGACACCGGCTGCTTCCCCTTCTCGATCCGCGAGCCAAGGGGTGTCAACCAGTGCAACGTAAGAGATCAGGTGGATGTCGGTCTTTTTCGAAGCTTATTTCCGGACCTCAATTCGATTCGAGGTGATCTCGGTGCAGCCTTGGGCGGTGGCATGATGCTCTCTCGGGTCAGCAGCAGCGAGCATCACCACGAGGCAAACCCTACATAATTCTGCTGCGTAACCTAGCCAGAGCCAGGGGACCGCGTCTGGGACTACAGAGAGCTGGGGCTGACACTGACACTGACACTGACAGGCCTGTGTTCCGGTTTCAGCCATTCCTCCCGCCTCGGAGAGAGGGATCGAGATCGACAACTAAATACACAAATGAATCACATGCTGGTGCAAACATCCACCATCACGTAATGAATGGATGAAAGAAATAACCATCCAGCAAACCATCCCCAGACCAGCAATTCGGCCTTATTTGGGCATGCCGCGGAGAGGGAGAACAATCCCACGAGGCAACGCAAACCATTCTCATCCTGTCTCATCTCCTCTCCTCTCCTCTCCGCCCCCTCGACCTCAACCACGTTACATGCGCCCAGAGTTGCATGGATGCTACCTACTTTCCCTTGCTCATTGCCCAGTTCATGCCCCCTCAACCCATCCATGCCCCCCAGCACCCGATCATAGCCGTTGCTTTGATTATAAACTCCATCCATCGTGCGGTTCTTATCCCGAACCCGGCGCAGCACGCACCTCCTGCCTGGGCCTACCTCACACCACTGCTCCCCCTGTACTCACAACCACGTCCCAAGTAACAAATGCGGGGGGCTCCAACAGGTAATTAAAATTTTGGATGAATTTTTCCCTCTTTTTTTTTTCCTTTTCCCATCCCGTGGTCAGACACGGCCCACCCCCAGTCCTGTCTCCCGCGATACGTCATCCGGCTTCATTGGCCACGACCACCACCACCGCCACAAGTATTTTCCACCTCATTTTCCACCCTGCTCCCATGCGAAAAGCTTTACTGCGCAGATGATGTGTGCACCCAGGTTGGCCGTGGTCCAACCTTAAAATGAGCTAATCTTTTTCAGACCACTTTTGAAACATGGCAACGTCGTTTTGGCGTGTGTCCTCCCATTGTATTCCTGCCCTTGTAAGCCAGCCCACCCAGCCGTTGAGGATCATCGTAGTTTGTTTAGTACAATGCAGTAAAATAGAAAGGTGGTCAACAATGGATTATTTTATAGAGTTTCAACTAGTTGCCCCAAGTGTACCCAAACATTGTGCTCTGCAATGCTCTCGCTGGCAAAATTGTCCGCAGAATTATATCTAGTGATGCTTCTCACAACTCGATGTATCTAAACGTGCAGAAGTTCCCAAATCACACGCAATTGAAATGAGTAGAATAATTGTACATCATAATTCAAGGTAAATATATGCGTTAAGCTGCTTGCTAGCTGTGAACCCAGCATCGTCATTCTACCCATCCATCCATCCGCCAATCCGCTCCTCCCAAGAGTTATGCCCTGACGCCTCGCAATGCAATAGAAGAAGGAATTGCCCATCACACAAAACGAACCTCGTTGAACAAGCTTGCTCTCATCTGCATCAGGCTTGCCACCTCGAAAACAAATGATTGCAAGATGAGGACGTTGGTGACGACGTGCGATACGGAAACGGTCCCGTCGTTGATGACCACGCTCTCCCGCCCAAGATCCTCATTCTCATCATCGCCGCTTCCGTATTCATCCCCGATACCATCGAGCTCTTCGGCACCCGGCCCTATATGCATGTTCTCCTCGTCGTCTACCTCAATCGTGTCATCAGGTTCGGGCAGAGCCTGTTTGTTGTATCGCAACGGGATTGGTTCAATCTCGATATGAGGGAGACCGACACGGCGGGCTAGAATCGTCTGGTCCACAGCTGCGAAGTCGGCCATGCGACTAGCATGAACGCCCTCATCACCCTCGATATCATCATCCATACCATCGTCTCCCATCAGGGATGGGGACAATGTCCTTGGCAGAGCCCCTTTGACTGGCTCATTCTGTCCAAGAGTGAGGTCTTTCGGGGCTGGAATAGGGATCGCTTTTGGACTCGCCAATCCGTAGTTGTCGATTCTATGCGATGGCGTAGCGGCTCCGCTCCTCGTCCCCATGCCCTTCTCCTTTCGTCCTTTGGGACTACCGGAGCGGCTGGGGGTCCCCAGCTCTGAGAAGATTCGCTGCGCAAAGCCTTCGAACCCAGATGGACGCAGCGGCGAGCTACTTCGCGGGGTCTCCTCCATCCAATCAGCTTGCACCAACTTCGGCGTCTCCTTTCTCGAAGGAACGGGGGTGCTGAGAACCCTATCGGCCGTATAGAATGCCTCCCGTCGTTGTTGCAACAGCTCTTCAAACCTTGGGATCATCTCTTTGTAACCATCAACCTGCTCGCACAAGCGCTTGATGACTGCCAAAAATCTTGGCACAGAAGACGGCTCCCATGTTGGGCGACGCCTGCACTTGCGCATCTCCTTTTCCTGCTGCGCCTCGTGGAGTTTTCTTGGGTCCCGCGACTCTGTCGCCTTTTGAGATGTTACAACCTTGGGCCTGCTATCAAGCCTCGGCTCTGCGGCGCTCTTCTCGGTGCTGTCGTTGCCTTCTTTCTCAGGGTGCGCCGCGACGGTCTCCGTCTCTGTGTGCTCTTCTTTTTGTCCTTCTTGTTCGAGCTCCTCTTTCTGTGCTTCTCCCTCTGGCTCCTCTTTCTGTCCGTCTTCCACTTCCTTCTCTTTCTGCTCCTCTTCTACTTCTGTCGGCTCTTCTTGCTTGTCCGGGCTCGCCCCAACCTCCGGGATTCTGACATCTACTTCCACGTCCTCTTCGTCCTGGTCATCCTCTTCCTCATCGTAGATATAGTTTTCCGGATTGCGGGTTAGCCATCCTTCAACGCTCATGTAGCCGCATATCCCCAAATCCACAAGACTCTCCGTCACGGAAAGGTTGGTTTCGACGGGGTTCAAAAAGAAAGACTCCAGGAGGTCGAGCATTGCATTGAGCAGAGGATCATCAACTCTCAACGTATGTTCACGGACTTCTCTTGGAGAACCTGGGTGCTCGGTCCGGACGGTTGCCTCCTTGCCTTTGATTTTCCCTACTGGGGGCGCCATGAGCGGGATAGAGCATGAGTGGCTTTCGAGTCTCGACTTGGTATCCTTCAGCAAGTCGTCGTAGAGATCATTGAAATTGTCGAAACCCCCGATAGCACCAGCAAGGTTCACAAGGTACTCCACTTCCTGATCATGGGCCCCTATCGTCCGCTGAAGAGTGTGCCCTGGCAGGATCTCCGTTCGTAGTAACGTAATAATAGCGTATCGATGATGTCTCTTAAGAATCGCCGACACTAGCTGTAGCGTGACGTGTATTGTTTGTTGGTTCCTTGACCTCAAACAAGCCAAGATCAGATCGACCAGGTTAAAGAGGAGGGGGGTGACAGTGGTGTCTGATTTTGAAGCCATCATAGTTGCAAGATCCATTGACTTTCGCTTGCGGGCATTGCTTATTGATGTTGTTGAACTGGACAAGTCTTGGGTGGGTTCTGCATCTGGCAGAGCAAGAAGGTAGTGGAGGATGAGGTGAATCATGTCCGGGTGATCCAGAGCCTCAAGAATACGTCGTAAATATGTCAAGACAGCCACCGAGGATCCACCATCAATGTCTGAGGATTCGAGTAAGGAAGGATAGCTATCACAGTCAGTCAGAGTGTCTGCGAGGTATACTACAGGTCGAAGCTTACAGTAATTGCTGGAGGAAGATGACTTGGAAATGTTCCAACAGTGTCGATTTGACTTCGACCGACTTGCAATGGTTCAAAACATCCTGCCAAAACAAAAGGTGGGACAGGAATGTCTCTAGATGTGATTGGAACTCCGGGGAGCAGGAGCTGATAACCTCAAAATTGGATGTAGGGTGTTGGTAATCGGAAAAGGCGAGAATCGGAGGTAGATTCTGGGTTGGATAATCAATAACGAGTTTCCGGCTCAACTGACTGTACAGGGCACCTAGACCCGTAGCCATCAGGGTTGACAGGTCGCTCTCAACAATCCATTGCTCCAGCAATACCGAACGGGAGGCCGACTCGATAATGTAGAGCAAACCGGTGCGAGCGAAGTCACCAACCTTGCCCTCGTGGTGGATATAGTCCATCAAAATATAGAAAAGAGGGAAGTCTGCCCTTTGGGTCCGGCCAGCAAATTTATCACGATAATCGCGGTCGCCTTCGGAATATTTGGGGTCGTCTTCGTGAGTGTTGAACCATGCCGGCAATATCGCGGGATCCTGCCGTATCTTCGTGGTGATATTGAACGCCAGCTCCACGACCCGAGACTCCGTGTCGAGCCCGAGGGGAACACTATTGGCGCCCGTAATTCGGACAAGGAGATTCGTCAGGCTGGTTGAGAACGTGTGTTTCTCTACGAAAGCTTCCTCCTCGCTCTCGATCAGTGTCGCGAAAAAGAGGACCGCCTCCTTTATAATCCACTCATTATATGAAATGATCGCGATCTTGCCGATGTGGACGTAGATTTCCCGTAACGATGCAAACTGAATGCAGGGATGCGGCAGAGGACGACGACTTTCGTCGCTAATGATATTCGTGAGCTCCTGGAGTCCAATCTCGACGGTCTCGGCTGCATCGCTGTCGCGGGAGATGTTCGAAGTGCGCCATGTCGCCTGTTTGGTCACAAAGTCAGCTGCCCGTCTGCATGTACTACCGGCCCCAGTTGCTCTCTAGCAGCTCACCAACAGTTTTCCGTATTGCTTCTCGAACCGATGCAGCCGCTTCGCTGGATCTTTCGCCTGGTCCTGGCGGGTGCTCTCCTTGGAGAGGGGGCTCAGTAGGCGGGACCACTGTACCCGTGTTAACCAAGAGCCTGTCTTCTGCTCGGAATCTGCTTGCTCACAAAGTCCATGATGGCTCTATTTTCATCTCAGCACGGAGATGATCATGAGGGAGTACGCTGGCCTGGCGCCAGATGACACGTTCGCATGGCGCACACGATACGTGCTTCGGTTGGAGGGAGCTTGATGTCTGACTTGACTTGCGACTTCCCAAGCATCCTTGGCATTATGCTGTCAGGGGAGCCGTGGCGTTTGCTGGAGGGAAAGCCACATGGGGCTTGTGGGTTGCGATTCTGGCTACCCTAGATAATATGACGCCATTTACTAAGATTGCTTTCAATGCCCGTTAATCAATGAGAAAAACATGTGATTTATTTTTATTACATTTGTTACTTAATATTTCTTACCGGAATTTTGTTTTGTATTCTCGGCCTATAGATTTTGGTGTTGATATCGCGTCGTAAAGTCCCTAAGGTACATCATTAGGGCTACGTTTCTGATGAAACATTGAAATGAAATGCCGGGTGCATAGACATAATTCATATATTTTATGCGCCAAGAGGGCACGGGAACAAGCATTACCCGTCTTTCCCTTCATGCCAAGGAAAATCACCTCCAACCTCGATAGAGTTATGCCATACAGCTTATTATTTCCAATCCAGTGGAGATATTTCATCACGAATTGCTTAAACATTGAGGCTACTAGCGAAAGACGGAGCTATACTTCCTGTACGGGCAATTGGCTTTTTGGTGACGAGCAGGTGCTTTTCTTGGCCCCACGTTTTGGGTATTGCCCTCAATTTAAGCGCCCTAGATTTGTATATACGTTACCTCTCGTGATAGTGCTATAAAGACTAATTTTCGAATAAGAGTCATGGAATGGATCCAGGGATTCTTAAGCCTATCTCTAAAAGGAGAATACAAATTGGATATAGGAAAAAGGAGATTTGCAGTGCCGGTGATAACTTTTACGACTGCACCTCTACATAAGTGATATTGTCAGGAAGGCTCGCTAGAACAACAAATTTTCGTCAGAATCCGAAGATAGAGATGAGATTATATTCAAAATCACTGATAACGCATCTTCTTTGGCTAATGGATCAGACCTAAGAAATGTTCTCGATGCTGCGCTGGTGGAGTAGGGACCTGGGCGTCACTGATTGCAGCTCGCTCGAAGGACCAGAACTCAAATATGTAGTATCAAGCCTTCTTGCAGCGGCCTCTAGAATAGGAATCGAAAATGATTATTCTATTAATATTCCTAAGTCTTTACCTTCTAGAAGCAGTACCGAGTATTCAAACACAGTAAACCAACAATGACGGTCATTATTGAAGCTAAGGCAGAGAGAATTAGTATATTATCCATAAGTGATGTAGATATTATTTAGGATTCATAGTAAACATAACTAAACTAATCAAACTACAAATCAGATAATAACTTGAACAATAAATGCTTGATTCAGCTAAAGCCATGGAAATTCCTATTTATGGATGAAGGTTCTCCGGCACCCATTAACCTACCTTGGCTGCCCTCCGTGCTATACTCTCACCAAAGAGACAACCTCTTGTCGTGATCTAACCGCTATGGACTAATATTATGCAAGTCCGTCCACACGATGCTGCCCAAACCAATTCAATTCATGTTAGCTTCCTACAAGCGAGACTCATCCATGCAGCAGTGTAGCGGAACAGTGAAACCGGACCAACGAATTTCTGCAAGAGGCCTCCTGATCCGGATTCTCACGGGCAGCCATTACGACTTCTGTTTTGTCAAATGCACCATCGATCTCTGTGTCGAAAAAGTGACCGGGCAATTATAGAAGTAGTTGTATCAATTAGGCTGTGTTGGTTGCCTCGGGCGCTTCCTAAAGAGGCGCCATCCGCGATGCTCATCTGCAAGCGACCATAAATACCGTAAATAAAGGGTCTTGCAGAGACAACCTCCTGCCTTAAATTGGGATGGGGATGTTATCGAAGGATCAGTTGGGCCCGAAATAGAGCTTTGCGGTAGTGAGTGAAACTTAACGCTAATTTTATGGTTGTTCTATCTTGTTCTAGACTGCAGTTCAGTTAATAATGATTTGCATCTTGCGTGGCAACCAGGTTAGCTCGCATTCGCTTGAATTTCGTGCTTTCTCAAGTAAAAATAGACTTGGAACTTGATATGGAGGGCTTCTAGTGTGTCTCGACGGAGAGAAGAATTATAAATACTGACTTATTGCTTTCAGAATATGAGTCGGTTCTTGTATCAACTCATTACTTCAACTCATAGCTAATAACCTTTCAGCTACTACCCATTCTCCTCTCTATACCATTTGTTAACGAAAACCAAACGAAATCCAAGCGAATACATATTGTCCCCCGAGATTTGTCATTCATAATGCGTTTCACAGAAATTCTCGCGATCGCCACTCTTGGCCTGGCAGGCTCCAGCTCTGCCTTCTACCCCTCTAGATACGGAGATCTTGAAACCCGCGACGAGCATCAACTACGGGTTGCCTACCAGCGCAACTTAGATAGGCTTGAGACCCGCCAACCAGCGCGCCTGAAAATTGGCATCCTGGCTTCAAAGAAATTGGAGAAGCTGAGAGAGTCTGCGAAGAAGAAGACGAATAAGCCTAAGAAGTCCAAATCCAAGTCCAAGAAGCCAAAGAAGAATGCAAAGAAGATCAAATTCAAGAAACCTGCTGGTCTCAAGACTGGTAAAGGAGGTGGAGATGGCACGAGTACTGCCTATGGAAACGGCGACGGGATCCCCAGCACTGCCTACAACCGTAGGTCGATCGAGCTTGAGGCCCGTCAACCAATGCCTCTCAAGATTGGTATCATGGACAAAGAGAAATTGGAGAAGATGAAAAAGGCAATAAAGAAGCCAAAGAAAACAACCAATTCAAAGAAGGCAAACAGCTCAAAGAAGGCGAAGAAATCAAAGAAAAAGATAACCATCAAGAAGAATGCTGGTACCAGGACTGGCAAGGAAGGAAGTTTCAATGAGGGACCCTCCACTGCCTACCAAAATGTAGGAGGTTCTAGCACTGCCTATGACTAGGCCGAGAATGACATTCAGAGCAGTTTGTTTCAATTCTAGGTTAGTAGTTGAGCAGAGTATTTGTCATGTATCTCATAGTTTTGCACAATTTATTGAGTTGTCGAGTCCTTCCATAAACTACCTACTTATGATAGTGTCTCTCTGTTCAACTAAGCTTTTTGGTCACGATGTTGCAGCTGTGAGGCTGCTCCTGATCCACAATTTACAGCCTCGGGAGTTACTCCGATGGGCATGACTAAGCATTAAAAAAACAGGGAAAAGCCTGGAGTGCACTGCGCTAGCTCGGTACAGGTACTAGTGACTCATTTCCCTCAGTGACGAACCTTGAAACCTAAAGCCTTGAACCAAACAGGTAAAGGGAATAAAGCCTTTTACGTAGTCCATACCGAAGGGTCCAGCAAGAGGCTGTTTGTCATCGTCGCCCGTCGCTGCCGGGCCTCGAATGTTATCTCATTTCGTGGATACCACCTGATGCTGCAGCTTACACTGACAAGTACTGGTACTCGGAATCCTTCAAGGGACAAAGGTATAAAAATAATCCAACCGACTCCTCCTGCAGCCCCTCAAACAGCGAGCACAAAAAGTGCCCACCACCAGTGCATACGCTAATCCTAATGCGACTATTCTCCTGCACCCCCAAAAGAGAGTGGACCCGCGAATCAGCCAGTCAGCATCAATCTTTTATTATGTCGATCGCAGCTGCGCAGCTGGTACGAGTTTCTCGTCGAGAACTGCCTTTCCTGACCGACTTTTTTACCTTGCCATTCTGGGTGTTGTGTTGCATCTCTCATCTCAGCCCTTTGCTCACTGTCAGGTTACATGGCGACTCGGGCTTGAGTCAGGTCTCTGTCATTAGCAGCTATATCAAGACTGATAATGCTCGCTGATCAATGGGTCAAGTCTCTCTCCAAGGCAACACCAAGACTACTGCGCTGGGCTTGCTGGGATCTCCGACTCCACCTCACTCGCATTGCTCGAGTCCTTTGATGCACTCGTGATCTACCCCTCTGTTGCAATCTGCATCATTCATATCATTGCCCTGGCCGAGCAAACCCACAGCGCGGCAAATCCATCCACGTACTGACGCTGCTGCTGCGCTGCGACAGTCCATCTCGCAGCTTACAGGTCCACGTATCACACCCGCGCTTCAGACGAAGGTGGGTTCTTCGGTCATCAGAATGCAAAGGAACCGTCTTCTTTGATTAGACTGCCCCAAGGTGACATTCGTAGGCGCTCTATGATGTGCAGATCAGAAAATCGTCGCGCGAATTTCCTGCCAACTCTGGCTGGCCAGAGATTTCAACGTTGCCCAGACGAGTTAGCGGGCTTCGGCACTCTGCTCCATGGGCTGTTGCAGTCACTTTAGCGGCATCCATCACAGCTGAATGTGATCATAGAGATGGAGACGGCTAGTACTTGGCGAGTATGGTGCTGCCTGCCAGTACATCGACAGGCAGCGAAGGGCAAGACAGGCCGGCAGACAGGCAGCAGGTACGGGTACGCCGCGATGTACCTGTCTTATTAGGACGGCCCTAGAAGCACAAATCTGCTCCACACCCTCATTGTTCAAGTGCCGGACACGGCGGCAGCCATCGTCGTCTGATTGATGCTTGTGTTGGAGTGCAGATGGGGGGGCAGATGTATCTGCCTGCCTGGGTATGATGTCGTCTCGCTCGCATCATGCTCGGTCGGGATGCGAGCTGATACAACACACGGGCATCCACCCGCTGCACGTCCTCGGCCAAGCACGCGCGCACATACTGCACTCTGAAGGCGCATCTGCAGGGAAAACACGTAGTAAGCGGCGGCCAGGGCAGGGCACAGCGAGTCAACGCGGGGTGGGGGTGCTGCTGGTGTTTATTCCAGTGGACCGACCCCGGCGATGCGCATAACGCATCATAGAATAGTGCAGCGATTGCCTTGTCAGCCGACGAGGAAACACTGGCCGCTGGCGCTGTTAGTGCGCCATTCCGGGGGGGCAGATCAAACTCGTGCTGATGGGGCTCCCCTGGGGGCCAAGTGCCTGTCTAGCCCTGGCCTGTACGTGGAAATTTTCCCTTGCGGTCCACTGAAACGTGCTGGCTCTCCGCCTGGACCTGCTGCTTCGCCCTACAGTTGAGCCTGCAGCACTGGCGACAGCCAATCGATTGGGGGCGTCGTCGGCTGCTTGTCCAATCCCAGCGCATCCCCGCCGCCTTTATTCCCGTTCCGGTTGTTCCTGATGCCATGTACTTCTACTGCACTCTCCCGCTCCTCCCAAAATTCCCACACCCAGTCTGGCCTGCCTGCACCGTGCCCGTGTCACGCACATCGACTAAGCCGTGGCATCCTCCGCAGAAATCCTGAAAGCCCTTTTCTTACCTTTACAACCTCCAGCCGCCGCAGCACCCCCAACCCGCCTCAACGACCATCAAAGGCTACTTCAATTGCGAGGCCTGCACCTGACGGTTTCCACACTCGTCGGCAGGCTTCTTTTTTGTTGTCGCTCCACCGTCGCCGCATGTGTTCCAGGTCCGGCCAACTCCCCGCACACGATTCTCCCACCGTCCACGACTTCCGAATTGTCGAATCGCGCGAGCCCTCGGTGCGGTCGTACGCCCCTCGCTCCTCTCCCACGGGGCAACCGTTGTCTCGCTGCTAGCCCTGGTCCGGTCGTGGCTTCGGGGGCTACCAAGCAGTGGGCAGCAGCAATCCAGGGCATATGCCTCGCGGAGTAGGCTCCAGTAAGCGAACGTCAGGGGCCGGTCAGCGCGACACCAGGCATGAGAATGGGCTTGTCGGTCCAGCAACTGCGAAGCGAGCCGTCGGAAACAAGAACTCCGGGCAGTATGAGGGCGCCGCGAGGTCTGGGGCTGAGAATGTCCCGGGCCAAGCAGGTCTGCCCTCACCCAATGCCCAGAACAACGGCTCCGCTTACCAGCACCAATTAAATGGGAATGGCAACACCAAGGGTTCGAGGAATGGCAATGCCAATGGCGACGCTAACTCCATGGGCAATCAATTGAGCACCAGGCGCACCTCGCTTGGCACCAGTTCGGACGAGACATCATCTGAGTCTGGTGGCTCCAACATGGGCAACCACAGCGGTGGTGCCATGGATGGCCTTCATCGTCAGATTGATGTTAATGCCACCAAGAATGTCGACGTCCATCGTGACTCCGGCCCTCTTGAGCTTGTCACTACCGTCTTGAAGACATTGCCAATTCACGACACCCTAGCCATTCTCATTATCCTCATGCACGTCCCCTCCGTGTCCCTGACGTTCATCTACGCAATATTCACCTTCCTTACCTTTGTTCCCCCCGTCACCACCAGCTCTGGAATGAATATCAACTTTGCCGAGATCTTCGACGGCAACTCGACCACTCCTTCGCCTGTCACTGTCATGTGCATGGATTTATTCTTTCTTCTCTTCTGGCTCTTTCTTTGGCAACCCTTGCAGGACATCCTTCTCGACTTTGCCAAGCCGATCATCGCCATCACGCTTGGCGGTGGTAGTGGAGTAAGGGATGGCTCTTCTAGAGGTCTCACTACTTGCTTCATCTGGGTCGTGTTCCACCATGTGCTTCGAGGCACACGCCTGCATTGGACACGGTTTGTGCGCCACATACCCGAGAACTGGCCTATTCCGTCCACTTTGCAGGACACTTTCAATTTTCCCACCGAGAGTTATGATATGAGATCGGGCGTTGGATGGGTGAAAAGTGTTTTAGCTGTGCATATATTAACCCAAGGGATTGTACGATATGTCAAAGAGTGGTATCTCAGGCGTGAGAAGGTGGGAGCGCAAGCCAATATGAGCGATCCAGAAGCCGGAAAATCCGCCGGCGGCTCGAACGATCTGTCGAACGACGCTGGATTCTCGACAACCGATGCTGAAGCAGGTATTCAGCATGCTCCCCCACCACCACCCACCACCATGAGCAAAAAGAGAAGAAAACAAAGTACACAAATACGCCTACAACAACCGCTCTGGGCCGCTCTAGCGAGCACCAAGATCGTGGTAATGAAGGAGTACGAATTGTCGCATGCAACTAGCGAGCAGGCTGGCTCGAACGCGACCGATGTTCACAACCTCGGAAACGCACCGTTCGAGAAGGAGCCATGCCACATTTGGATTTCATATGTTGGCAGCGACGAGGTTTGCTTTAATACTAGCCACTTTGAGGATGACGACGAGGACGACGAGCAGAAGAGCTGCCAAGGAGAGAACGGAGAGTATATCTCGAGCCAGGCCAAACACCCGCCGAGACCTCTGTATGTCCGTGTCAATAACGCTTACTGGCAGCCGACCCGCATGTTCCCACTCGAGAAGCAATCCGACGACCAGGTGGGCACCCAATGGACTGGTGACATTTATGGTCTCCGGCCTGCCTCCAAGTATGTCTGTGAATTTGTCGATCGTCGTACCGATGAGGTTCTTTTCAAGACCACCATTCGTACCGTTCACGAGCCGCAAAAAGAGACAGATAGTGGAGCACCCAGCGCAGCCAATGGACAGCCCTCTCTTCGCCCTGATTCACCTGCTACAACTCTGAAAACCTCCATTCAAGCTGCTGAATCTAGACTCTCCGACGAGAGAAATCGCCTCAAGGCATCCCGCAAGGAATGGAAGAGCCGAACCAATGCTTTGAAGAAGGAGATCGAATTGACTGATCACCAGCTTGCAACAGCTGGTAACAGCGATGAGAAATTTCGACAGAAGGTTCGCCAACAAGAGACCCAGAAATCGCAGGCAGAGAGAGATACCGAGGCAGTCGCGGAACAGCTGAAGAATTTTGACACCGCCCCCGAACTATCCGATCGTCGGAAGAAGCTTGATCGCCAATATAGTGGCGAAAAATCCATGTACGACGTTGCCAAGAAAGAGTACGAGGAGTTCAAGTCCAAGCTGGAGAAGGAGGTCAAGAACACGGGCCTGGAGAAGTCCAACCTGGTCAGCAAGGTCAACAAGATCAAGACAAGAATCAACCGGGTGGAGACGGAGCTCAACAACATCTCGGACGCCAATGCCCGTGGGTTGGATGAGGTCCAACGCCGTCACCAAGAGCGTCTTCACTGGGAAGAGAACACGAACGCCATCGAGGCCAATTACCAAGAGAGGCTGAATCATATTCAAGCGTCCAACGTGATCAAGGTTGAACAGATTAGAGCTCTTGAAGCCCAGTTGGCCACCTTTCTTGACCCTCACGGTGCAATGGCTCTTGATCCCAATGGCGCAATGGCTCTGGACCCCAGTGGCGGAATGGGAGTTGATTTGGACACCTACGATGAGCATTACCAGCAGCAGCATCTTCAACCCTGGAACCCAAACCCAGCTGCTGCCCCACATGTCCCCAATATGTGGATGTCGTCGTCTGAATTGATGCCCTCTGTTTCTGCCACCTCTGGTGTTACCTCGGGCTGGCAGCCTGCAATGGCTCCCGCTTTCGAGCCATCCAAAGGATTCAAGTCTCGTGGTCGTAGCTCTAGTATGCTCAGCGATATCAGCGGTTTCACCCAGTCTACCAATGAGGAGGACTCGCCACCAGGTCACAGCCTGTCTTACGGTTGGAATGCCAACACATTCACACCAGTTAGAAACACAGGATATGGCCGGCATGACGGGAACAATAGCGGCGGTAGTGGGAATGGTAGCGTTTCTGCGAGTCCCAGTCCTTGAAGGATGTCTGAAAAGGCAATCCCAATTGTGTCTTGTAGGGGTTCAAAAAAGCGGTTTTCGTTAGCAAATACAATTATGTGCTATTTCTTCTTAACATCACTTCTTTCTAATCGTTGTGACGCTGTGAATGCCCTATGTATAACTTTCGTAATCCGAGCCACGGTGAACTCATCTTGTAGTTCAAACAAACGCTGCCTGTGCAACCCGTATGAGGGAATCTAAACCCCGATGCATCATGCTAAACGTACACATGTCATTGCAGGACCTGAATGAGAAAACAGCTCCTTAGAAACTCCTAATTCGAAATGCTGATTCATGTGCTTCTCGTCACTTCTTATATACAAGCAAGTTATCACCCCCTTTACTGCGACCCAACAACGGGGTCCTTCGGCGGGCTCTCATCGCCGGCTTCTCCAGCCTCTTTATCCTCCTCCTCCGCCTTGGAGACGTCCTCCTTGCGATGAGCAGGGCGCCTCGTCTTGATCCCCACCTTGGTGTAGTTGACGAACCGGTCCGCCTTGCCCGCCCACGTCTCCCCCTCGAGCTTCCACAGCTGCGCGAGGACCTGCGTCTTGACGATCCGGCGCGCCACGGCGCGGATCCCCGTCGCGTCGTCGCCGCTCGTCTCGAGCTCGAGGTGGGCCTGCAGGGGCTTCATGGTCTTGCCCTCGTCGTCGACGCGCAGCAGCTGGTAGTCGATGCGGGCGTTGCCCGCGTACTCGCCCTTCCCCGCCGTGTAGAGCTGCATCTCGCAGGTGACGTGGCCGCTGCGCTCGTCGGTCTTGAGGGATGTGAAGATGTCGACGGAGAGGCGGCGGGGTCCGTTTATGGTTTCCTGTGGTAGGGGATGTTAGGCGCTTGGAGGAGGAGTTTGAGGAAGAGGGGAATTGGTGGGGAGACGAACGGTGATTATGCCTTTGGGGGATGGGACGCTTCGGACGATGATGTAGCGGTCGCGGAGCTGGATGTTGTCCTTTGAGAAGCCCGATTCCTCAATCTTTGCTTTTATGTGCTCTTGGAACGACTCGTCGGCTAGCCGGAGGATGGATTGTGGTTTGATTATACCGCCCTGAGGGAAAGGGTGTTAGCAAGACGTCGAGTCAACTTCCTGAGCAACGGCAATATTGCCTGCGGGAGGAAATACAACAACTCACATGCGCCACGTCCACGGCCTCGAACGTGTCCCCGTCCCCCAGCCTGGTCAGCCGCCTCGTCCTCGCCTTCTCGGCCCACTCCGTCATGGTGATCATCTTGCCCGGCCCGCCCGAGTTGGCGATGTGCCGCAGGATCTCGCCCACCCTGACGATCTGGCCGTGGTTCAGCCCCGAGTAGACGAGGACGCCGAGGTCGTGGTAGAGGTGGCGCAGGCAGGGGACGACGAGCTTGTCCGAGACCTGGCCATTGTGGCCGATGGGGACCTCGACGAGGCGCCGGGGGCGGATTGAGCGCCAGTGCCGGAGGTTGGGGAAGATCTGGAGGGCGGGCGGGAACCGGAGGCCTTTGTGCGCCATTTTGAGGTGGAATTCGTGTCCCGCCGGCCTTGTAGATGGCGGGGTTGAGGCTTGGGGTGAGGGGTGCTCTGGCTATGGGATCTAATTTTCGGGGATGGCGCGATAAGGCTGAGACTCAAGGCTGTGGCTGAAACTGTCAGCCTTGCATATTGTGGCTGGGAAGTGGTGGCGTCACTCCGGATGAGGAGAAAGTGCACGCCAATGATTTAGTCAGTGGTCGCTCCCGCTTCCACCGTCTTGTCTACCTGTACGAGCTGCTGCAGTCAATTGCAGAGATGCAGCCGCCTTGTGTACAATGACACCTCCTAACCCAGTCCTGCGAAGGCAGGTGATAGCCATCTACAAAGGTTACCAAGCGGCTTGCCCACCATCAATCCATGTGCTACGTCAGAGCTGACAGCTGCTCAGAGCTTCTCTACCTTGGACGAGACTATCCCTTGGGGTATGATTATTTTAAACCTCGGCTTCACAAGGCCTTTATGAGCAAGGCAGAGGAGCGGGACGATGAGGCAATTAAGAAGGGTCTTGCCCATGCAGAATTCGTGAAGAAAGGTGAGGGCTGTATCCTGACCAGTCAAGTCACTTGGAAGAGGACACTGCTGACGATGCACGATAGAGATTGAAGCCTTGTAGGTGCATTTTCCATCTAAATGTTTCCCATTGACTTGATAATGTCTGGTAGACTGTTCTACTCTGAATGCCAAAGCTGACCCTTTCCGCAGATACTACTTGAAGAGATACCGCACGCTGCGAAAGCGTTATGATCCGGATGCATGAGAGCTGGAAACAGTCATACCATAAATAGTCATCCTAGATACCGTCACCACCTGCGCCCACTAAATCTTGAACCACCCCCATTCACGGGGAATCCTCAAAACTTATCCAAAAATTGCAGTATAAACGGAAAATGCACCCTTTGACCCAGCCGAATGCCCGAGGAAAATACCAAACTTTGGGAAAGGGGAATAATAACCAAAATAATACCAAACGCAGCAAATGTCAGAGATGCTTGGGGAGAGGAGAACGGTGGGTATAATAGATCGTCCGACTACCTCTTTGTCGCCCACCATGCCCCTACTTCTAGGCATTCTCCCCAGCTCGTGCCGCCTTCGCTCATCAAATCGTTCATCATCTTGCCCATCCATACGTCCCATTCATCCTGGCTCTTGCCGCTGGCCTCGCGGAGGACAGGTTCCAGCGACTGGATCTCCTCCACCACGATGCTCAGTGCCATTTTTCTCAGTGCCGCCTGTCCGGCCGTCAGCGCCTTCTTCTCCACCTTCTGGTGCGGTCCCCGGTCACCCTTCATCTCAACGTAGGACTTTCCGTCCCGAGTGACGACACCGCCGACGCCTTCACGCTCCCAGCGAACTTCGCTAAGCGGGATGGCTACTCTATGTGAGTTGATTTCTTTGAGAGCCTCAGTTTCCTGAACTAGGTAGTGGTTCACCACAGTGCAGGGCGTGACCAGGAGTGAACGCTCTCCAGCTGCCTTGTTGATCCAATTGTTATACTCGGTCAGGAAGGGGTTGAGTGGAGCCGACAAGGGAGTGTTGAGATTAATCATGTACGCTCCGAGGCTAGAAGCTATCTCTTGCTGCTCCGCCTGCGTACCAGAGGCTGTCGGGTTGGGCACGTGGGGGCGAAGCATTCTAATGATGTGATCACTCTCCCAGATCTCCAATGTGCCACCAGGTGTGAGAACACGAATCATTTCATCGATCAATGGCGCGTGATCTCCCATGGTTATCGAGAGCGTCATGTCCTTGTAGAAAACGAGGTCGAACTCATTGTCAGGGAAGGGCCAGGGCTGACGGATATCATGCTGCACAAAGGTCCAATTCATGTCCCGGTCCGGCTTGATCGAGTCGTAGGGGATATTGACGCTGCCAGGAGCCAATGGGGCAATGTCCAAGCCGGTGAATTGAATATTGGTATGTCCACGGCTCTTGAAGTGCCTATGGCACATCATGCTCCAGAAACCCGACCCACAGCCCAGCTCGAGGACTTTGAGAGGTGGCTTGACTGAGAGTGAAGGGGCACACACGGGAGCGCCATGGACCTGGATAAGGAGCAGAGTCCGAAGAGCTTGGCGGTGGAGCTCCGTGAGATCGATTGGGAGGGGATCTACCAGGCTGGGGTCGTTGTAATACGTCCGGCCATTGCGCTGGACGAAGGGTTTTGGGTTGCTGGCGGCATTTCCAGGAGCCTCGCCAGAGGCAGAGTTGTCGGTCGAGGTGACGGTCCGGCCTGATAATGCTGTGTTGATACTCGTCGACGAGACGGACTCGGTACGTGAGAACGATGACGAGTTATTGACAAGTTTCGAACCCGAACTCAGGGACGACTTGTTAGACTCGACGTCAGGAATCATGGCGACATGCTTGGGGATCTCCCCGGCGGAGAAGGCAGTGGTCCGGGGCGAGACGCCTGGCGATATGACTGGAGATTTCAGGAGACTCCGCTTGGTGGTAGCGAAGAAGTTGGAGGTGGAAGCACTGAAGTTGGTGAAGTGATCCGAGGCCGTCAATCGCTTCCGCCTGGGCGAGGTCGCCGAGGATAGGGAGGCCCGGGGCGTGTCAGGCTCGTCAGAGGCAAAAGGTGGCTCGAAGTTTAAAGTGCCGGCGATGCTGGCAATGCTGGTGTCGGCCGATCTTGCGTCCAAGTCCGGCTCATCAAAGGCCGCTTCCGTTGAGAGCTGCCGAGACAAGGACGCAGAGACGGCGGTCTCAGGTCGATCAGCACTAGAGGCAGTCCTCGACTCTCGCGGGAGAGCTGCGTCGAATCGCGGGGTCGGGGTGTCGAGTGACCTTCGCTCGAGCTGCTTGGGCTTACGACGAGATGGAGGGCGGGATGGAGGGCGAGACGGAGAACCACTGTCAGAGCTGGAGGGAGGAGAGAAGGCGGCGGCGGCATGTGAGTACATGTATTCCGACATTGTGGTTGGTTGTACTCCCTCCCTACTTGCACGTTACTTTGGTAGCGTGGTAGCAAGGTGGGAATTGGGCGGCGTCTACCTACTCTCCTGACCTGATGAGCTGCAGTGGATAATTACAGTCTAGGAAGAGCTAGGGGGACCGACTCTGGCGCCCCTGCACTGGATATTGATCGTATTCATACTAGCATTGGTCGTGGTGTCCGGAAAGTTGGAGGCGGCGCCAGCCTAACATGGGCACAGGAAGACGGCGCCGAACTCAAGAGCGTGCCAAGGAGGTACCGTCCGAAGCCTCTTGCAGGGGAGGGGCTTGCCAGCGAAAGTAAATGATTGATTGAGGGTGCGAAGGGGGGGAAGGCCTGGGTTTGGGGAGGAGGTGATTAATTCCCCTACCGTCGCAAGCCCAGGCCAGACCTTGATCATGCCTGGGCAGGTACATGGCGCAGGCCTGTAGCGGACTTGGCTGGGAGGGATGGAGCTGCGAGGTACCCCGGCGGCAGGTATCGCGCCACTGAAGACGCTGCAGGAGAGGACCTCTGCGTGCGGCACCGCCTGGGCTGGGCTGGGCTGGCTGGCATGGGCGGAGGTACACAGTGCTGTAGCCTGTCGGCGTGCATTGTGGCAGATGATCGCCCACTCCTAGCGGGCGGCGGATGGCAAACCCGCAGCATCCCCTCCCTTGCCCGAGACAAAACATCTTCACGTCAGGACCAGAAGCGTCTTGGCCTGGCCCGCCCACCTGTTTCCGATCGCACAGCAAACGCAATCAATCAATCGCCGTGCAACGCGAGCCGACGTGCGATGACGCCTGGGCTGCCGTCGCACTGCGGTGGGCGCCTCTCAGTGGCCGCCAAGGTCGGCGCTGCATGCGGTCTGCACGACAGGCGTATGAGTACATATCGAGCACCCGTCTGCCTGTCCGGCATACCTTACCTCCCCCCCTCCCATGCCTTGCCGACCGCACAGTTAAATTTCTACCGGTCGTGCGCAGAGTGGATGAGGCAGCTGCCTTGCCGCATCGGGGGCCTGCTTACCACCATCCTTGTCCCCAGCCCTCGTTCATACCCTCCACCAATCCTTCTCGTAACAGTTGCCTGTTCTTCACGCTCGGCCAGATACCGGAGGCAAATTAGGTTGTGGGAAAACAAGATTCAAATTCCTTGCACTTCTCTCCGCGTGGGAAGGGGGACTCTGTCTGCCCGTCGGGCCCGTTCGAGGGCACAGCATTATTCGCTGAAGCCAAGAACTGTTCCGGCGATGCCATGACCCGCCAGAGCTGCGCGTCGTCGGCCGAAACTGCCAGAATACACATGTGCCAGGGATGATGGAATCGTTTGGTTTCCAAAGGGTGGCATGGAAATTGTCGTCGCCCCCAACCACCCCGCTGTTGGCTGTAGGTTGGCCGCCCTGTTCATTATTTCCTCTCTTCTTTGAGCGCAAGTGCGGTTCTCAAACTCCTCAAAATGAACGGGGAGACGCTCCCGAGAGTGGACGGTCTGCCCCTGCGCTTTATGAGACGGGCTTAGGCCTTACTTGAGCTACAAGCCCCGTCCGTATCCACAGTCTTCTTCAAGACAATGCTTGGTGTTCCCGGTGTAAGCAGCCATGCTGTAATTACACGCTTGTTACATTTACGTAGGTATAGGTGGGCATCCGTGGTGAGATGCTCAGTGATCCGGCGCACTTGTCCAGTATAGCTTGTCCATCCGGCCTGATCCTCTGTCAGTTCTCGGTACCGCTGCGTTGGGTTCTCGTCTATTGCCCAGCCTACCTTGCTTAGGACTGGCGGCGGATTTCGTAGCTGCTTCGGTGGAGCTGGATCCCCCGCACAGGAGAAGCTCTCACACATCTCGAGCTCCCTGGAAATTTCAGGTGAGCAAGCTCGGTTCAACATCAAAGTGAAGCATAAACCATCATGTTCCAGAGAATGTCAGCGCTCTCACCTGAGCCAAGGCTCTAACTAGTGCCCCCCCGTGTGCAGCAAGGCAGGCGGCATGAGGCCGCTCGTTGATTTGTGTCGCGTGGTGTGGCCTCGAGATGATCCGCTACTAAGTGCTGGTGTTCCTTGTCCGCAACTCATGCACATCATTCATGCCCGCAACTAACGGCACTTCATCCCCCTACCCAGGCGCCGTTGAGCGACGTGGTGTTTGTTGTGGGCAATGCACTGCACTGTAGGTTATGTATGCAAACACTCAGTTCCACACCAACACGTTGAGATGATAGCTATAGTGACGTGGCTTGCTTGACTCTCTCGAGGGAACCTTGATCTACCGACGCAATCTGTTCTCGCCAGCCTGACCTTGGAAGATCTAAATGTTGCCAAGGCGAAGAATTTTCTGTATATTTCCCCTCTTTCCTCATTACCCACAGGGCTGCCCCGGTCGTGATCTACATTATTGCTGACTTTGATATGACCACAGGCGGCACTTGGCTCGCGATCTATCAAGGAGCCTTCGCGCCAGCCCACAACAAAGCAGCGTTGTCAGTCGAGACTGCTACCTTGTATGTTCACGAGTCACTCTACAGGGTGATTCACTCTCCAGATGACAAAGGAAGAGCACTAGCTTTGCTCTAGGTAGGAAGTAATTCAGCTAAGCGGTACCTTTGGGCACTGGGCTCATCCCAGTCTAGTTGGGTTGAGAGGCGCTGGGAGAGCCGGGGACTACGTATTTGTCAGTACATAGTATGTACGTAGTTAGCTCACCACTTGGCATGATAGATCGATCTATGCAGGAAGCATTTATACGTGTACTACACATGGTTGAGGTCAGCATACACATTATATGCATATTGGCAGGTTGCGGGAAGATTGTTTCCCGCTAAATCATGCTCTCAAAACCTTCTTTTTTGCTTCGATCAACGTTCGCGAAGGCATATACCGCCTGCAGGAGCGTTGAAATCGAGCCAACCAGAGCGGGCACTACTCGAAGTAGCTGTTGAAGTCCTGAAAACATAATTGGCGGGGTCAACGGCTCCGTGGTCGAGGACAGCCGTGATTGTACTCCACGCTTCGAGGGATGGAGGGCACAGTGGAAGTCCAGACAAGGCAGCTGGTGCATGGCTGTTCCAAAACATGCCGGCATAGTTTCTATCCGTAGTTTAGCTCGTAGAAAAGCAATCCGACCAAGGTTTTGGTTTGGGCAAGCACAAAGCCAAACCCAAATGCCAGTGTCGAGACTCGCGGCGGAGGGGGCCACGTGATCTGGATCCGGAGCATCAGATCTCCCGGTGGGCGGTGGCCGGAAGTCGCTCCATCCAGCATCTCGAGCCTGTGACAAGGAGCCCGCCAGCATTGATTCAGTTTGATATCGCCAGTTACGTATTCCTTCGCCAGAGCAACATTATTTTTTTCAGGCCTGTACGGCCCTGGGACTCGTGCACGCTCTCCTCGCCTCCTGTATGTCTCACACCTTCACCACAGTTAGCGCCGCTCGCCCCTCCTGCGTGTCGCAAGAATCAGATTGTCCACCACCACAACTGATATCGCTGCCTCTATCCCCCGGTCCCGCCTCATACTAACTTGTCTCTGACAGGCGATCGCTACGTACTCCGATAGAAAAATTTTGTCCATCGTCGTGCCGGACCAGCGCCATTCCTCTGTCTCGGCCAGCCTCCTCTCCCGTTTTTGACACCCAGCCGATCGATTTCTCCGCCTTTGGCTGCACTCTGGCTCCTCCTCCCTCCTCCCCATGGGCCATTGAACCTCGAAGGCGACCTCCCGATTACGCAACACCGTTACCAATGAGCCTATAAGGATAGTTGTTTGTGCGAAGCCCTTGCGCGAGCACCACTCAACTTATCTGCTGCTCTCTTGCTTTGAGTCACGTCGAGCCACCATCGTCGCCACCAATCACCACAACTGCAAACCACGACCGATCACGACCGACCACCGCCGACCCTGCTGAAATCGTCTCTAGTCTCGTCCACATCAATTTCGAGGCAGATGCACACCAACGCCTATCAACGTAACCCCGACAGAGCATCTCCTACCTCCATATATCCAGTTATACCGTCTGGAATTTTCAACGACCAATTGCTGCCGTCAAACTCGGGCTGCCGGGCACGCACAACTCTGCCGGCATGTACTCGCAAAATCATCAGCAGGGCCATAATGCCCGCCTAAACGGCACTGGTCGCGGCGGGATGCCTCCCAATCTCCTGTACAATTTCCAACAGCACGCGCAGCATCAACATCCCTCCCAGGCCCAGCACCATCAAGGACTACAGCCCGACCACTTGACATCCTCCAACGGGCTCGGTCACCACTCATCCTATCCATCCGGTGTCCTGGGGAGCTCAACGCCGTTCAATGCCGGCCTTCAGAACGGCCACTCAGCTTCGAGAGCTGGCCAAGCTCCGCAGAACGAGATGTGGGCGGACCAAATTCGGTTGCACGAGGAATCTAAGCGAGCCCACTCTGCAATGACCGATCAGCAACAACCGCACTATTATGCCCGACTTAAGGCATCGGAAAATAAAGGCATTGGAGCCCCTCCCCCTCCTTCCACCAAAACCCAAGCCGATGGCGAAAACGACTCGTCCGATAGGAGAAAACCGTGGACGTCGGCCGAGGAGAACAAGAGGCAGGACTGGCACAACATGGATATGAGTGGCCAGGGCCTACGAAATCTGGCTACGGAGCTTTTCAGGTACTCGTTTCTCAATGAGCTGTACATTGCCTCGAACAAACTCACCCGCCTACCAAAACAGATTGGTGAGTTGAGGCAACTACGGCACCTGGACGCTTCATACAACCAGATTAGCGAGCTTCCCGCCGAGCTCGGCATGTGTACATACCTGAAGCAGCTGCTGCTTTTCAACAACAATATCACAGAGTTGCCATTCGAGCTTGGATCGCTACACATGCTAGAGATGCTTGGTATAGAAGGCAACCCTCTACACACCGATGTCAAGCAGGAGATTATGGAAAAGGGAACCAAGAGCTTGATCAATGCCCTCAAAGAGGGCGGTCCTAGTAAGTAAAAGGCGACCTGATTTGCCGGTGTGAATGACCGTTTGCTGATCTCTAGCTATAAAGTGTCACCCCCTCCCCCTCCCCGCGAACCTATCACTATTCAAGAGGATGTGTCCCCCAATTTGGAAAGGATCAAGGTCTTCTCTTGGAACATTCTCTGCGACAAATACGCCACCCCTCAGACTTACGGATATACGCCGACTTCCGCGCTAAACTGGGACTACCGCAGGGATTGCGTTCTGGAAGAGCTTCGCGAGAGGGATGCCGATTTCCTCGCCCTACAAGAAGTGTCCACTGAGGCCTTCAAGGAGGACTTCAGCCCCCCTCTAGCCCGCCTCGACTACAAGGGAGTCCACTGGCCCAAATCGCGAGCCAAGACCATGTCCGAAAAGGACGCTCTCGGCGTGGACGGTTGCGCTGTCTTCTACAAGCAGAGCAAGTTTATCCTGCTGGACAAGCAATTAATTGAGTTCGCCACCATTGCTATCAACCGACCCGACATGAAGAACCAGCATGACGTGTTCAACCGAGTCATGCCCAAGGACAACATTGCTGTTATTTGCTTTTTCGAGTCCAGGCTGACCGGTGCTCGGATCATCCTTGTCAACGTTCACCTCACATGGGACATTGCCCTCGCAGACGTCAAGGTTATCCAAACTGGTATCTTGATGGAGCATGTCACCAAGCTCGCAGAAAAATACGCTAGGATGCCAGCCGTGAAGGATAAGAAGATGATCACCGTACCACTGGCGGACGACGGGGTGATGCCTCCACATGTGGAACCTGGGCCGAGCCAGGAATACCGCACCAATACCGAGATCCCCTTGCTTGTATGCGGAGACTTCAACTCGACGGAAGACTCCTCTGTGTTTGATTTGATGTCCAAGGGTCGCGTACCGCCCGATCACCTGGAGCTAGGTAATTATCAATACGGAAGCTTCACTCGTGACGGCATAGAGCACCCTTTCAGCCTGCGCGACTCCTACTCGCTCACCAAAGGCACCGCCGACGAGCTAACGTTCACAAACTACACCCCAAGTTTCACCGGCGTGCTTGATTACATCTGGTACTCGACCAACACGCTCGAAGTGGTCAACGTGCTGGGGCCTCCTGACGCTGGCTACCTGTCGAGGATCCCCGCCTTCCCATACTGGCACTACCCGGCGGATCACATCCAAATCATGACCGAGCTCGTCATCAAGGGCAGGAAGGACAAGAAGCAGCTGCCAGAGCGGGAGGTGGATTTCGGCAGCGGCCGTGGGTGAGACGAACGTTTGTATCAGACTAAAGCCAGATGGATGGATACACAAGTACTTGGAAAGGCATGTCACATGAGAGGACATATTACTCTCAGCTGGGGAATATGGACGGGATTATGGGTGTCTCTCTACCTGGATTGTAGGGCTCTTTTCTTGGCTTTTGTGGAACGGAGTTTCCGGATTTCTTGCTCAGGAAGGGAAAGGGAGTAGTGGCAAAGGGGGAGGGTTGCTAACGGGGACGGGGATATATAGTGTTAGTGCCATGTAAACGGACGGTGATAAGCGAGGTCGTGGAGCGGCTTTGTTTGGAATTGCTGGATTTTTTTATTCATTCTTCACTTCATGCAGCGGGGGTATTATTTTCCCCACATTCCCACTCCTTGACGTGTGTGTCTGTGTCTGTGTGTGATGTTACGCGGGATTCGAACGCCCTGTTGTTTGCTTGGCTCCGATGTATCGCGACGGGCCAGATGAAGGAACTGCTGTGGTACCCGAATCTGACGCTCAAACACAAAATTAATGGTCGACGCGGGTAAAACCAGACGATCACCTAGGTAGTGAAGCTGTGCACTGCACCTGTCTAGTAATCTGGTCCTACAGCTCCTCCTGCGTGTCCTTGGGTGATGCCGGCGACCTGACCAAGTGGAACTTCTCCTGCCGTCCATACACCCACTCGAACTTGCCGTCGACCCAGTATACGTCCTCCTCGAGGGGGAACTTGAGGGTCGCGTTGCGCTCGGGGACATGGTGCTCGGCGAGCAGCTCGACGCTGTACCATGTTCTGTTGAGGAGTGGGAGTTCTCCGAGGACGGGGACCGAGTCTTGGAGGTTTGTCATGCCTGTGATACGGTTAGAAATCTTGTCTGTAACCCTTAGATGACTGTAGTTGTGTCTTCTAGTCTGGATCCAAGTGAATAATATCTGAACGGCCTGACGGCTTGCCAGTTGAGATGTCGGGGTGTCAAATCCTCCTCGCTTGGCCTTCAGGTTGAGCAGTCGGACTTTCATGCGATTACAGGCCAGTGGCCAAAGTCACAGTGGAACATCCACGATCCCAGGAGCATATTGGAGTCGAGAATTGGAAATAGTAATAAGAAACTTACCGATAACAGCACCTGCGGCGTGGCCCCAGTCACCGATGGCATGGCAGTAAATCTTCCCATCAATACCCTCCTCGGCCATCTGAGCCCGAGTAGCCTGCAGGATCTCATTGCCAGTCTGTCCAGGAACCATCTTCTCCCGCACCAAGTCCTGCAGACGGTTGCCCTTCTTCAGGCCCTCCTTCAGGCCAGATGGAACATCATCCTCCGTCTCCCCAGGGTACAGAACATACCCAAGATGCTGCGTATCGGTATTCATCCCCAGGGCAGTCACGCCAAAATCAACATGCAAAAGGTCCCCGTACGCAATCGCCCGCTCCGGGCCATCCCCCCAGGGGAACGCCTCCTCGATGATGGACACGCTGGGCTGGAACCAGGTCGTGTAGTTGAGCTCCTGGATCTTGTCGCGCATCCACCACTCCACGTCCGCCCTCGTCGTGCTCCCGGGGGTGATGACCCGCTCGCTGAAGGCCTCGCCGATGATGGCCCACGCCGTCTCCTGCAGCCGGCGGTACCAGTCCAGCCTCGCCTCGATCTGCGTGCCGATGAACTCGAGGTTGACCAGCGGCCGGACGACGAACCGCTCCGTCCACTCGGGGCCCAGCGCCTCGGCGATGGCGTCGCTCTCGCCCGCGTGCAGGCCCGAGGCGAACGCCAGCTCCGGGTGGGCGTTGACGGCGATCTGGCGCGGCTGGTGGCGGCGCAGCGCGTCGGCCAGCTCGTCCCAGACGCCGGGGGTGTTGTCGATCCAGGTGTAGGACGGCTGAGCGGCGGCCTCGTCGGCGACGAAGAGGGTGGTGGTGCGGCGGCGGGCGCTGAACTGGGTGGCCGCCTTGAGGGGCCAGAAGACGACGTCCTCGGCATACTCGCGCTGGCTGATGAGCCAGGCGTCGACGCCGTGGGAGCGGAGGATGCGCGGGATCGAGGCCCTGCGCTCGGCCGTCCAGGCGTCCTGGAGGGCGGCCTGGTCTCGCAGCGGGGGGAGCTGCTGGTAGGTTGGTGCCGTCGCGAGGGCTCCGTGGACGGCGAGGGCGGCCAATTGGAGTGATGGGAGCTTCATGATGGGTTTTCGTGAAGCAGGATTTACGTAAATATCAAATCATGGGTATCATGTGTGAATGAGGGGTGGCGGATGGAAAAGGGCGGGTGGTGGAGGGTTATCACGGAGGATGGCGAGATGCCTGATTGAGGAAACTCCACAGAGCAGCAAATGATATTGACCGTTCTGGCGGATCATCGCCTGAACATGACATGGGTCTGGGATAACAAGATTCGGGTAATCGGCTGCTATGATTGCAGCCATTGATTCCGAATGGATGTGTGTAATCACGCAATTGCTGTGTTCAGGTCGTCAGGAAAGGGTATCAGCTAATTATCCCTAGTTTCGAAACTCTGATATATATCTGAGATCTGAGCTTTTCCTTCGACATACAGATCGTAAATCCCGGGATCAGTACAGACGATATCTACTCCTCTCATTCGTCATACATACAGGGGTCCTGATAGTTAGTTGATGGAGAGATCGGAGCCTCTCTCATAGAACAACATTAAGAGTCTTCTTACTCGGTCTGGTTATACTGTAGTAAGCTAGTTTCATGGAAACCTCCAGGATGTGTCTTATATATCCTTTGTCCCAAAGTCGACTTCCCATGGTTCACTCTACCTTAACACGCAAATGTGCCCTGAAGCTGGATAATAAGGAATCATTTTCTTCCTACCCTCAGGCAGGTGTTTCAAAAGAACCCGAAACTGCGAGTTTAGTCCATCGGAAAGTTTCCCCTCGCTTTGTTCAAACAAATAGCTGGTGATGAGCTTCGACTCTATCTATGTCAAGGCTTGCTGTGTGTCCAAGCTGATCTAGAGATCCTTGCAACTGAAGCTTGAATGACCATTAGTATTCCTCGTAAAAGGTAGGATTTATATCGTCACGATTCATCGTCGTGTATACATTCTCTTGGAGAAAGCGTTCGGAAATCCACCCAGACAGAGTAGGCTTCGGGCACGGTGGAGAAAATATGCAGAACATATTGCGGCTCGGAAGCTTGAGGAAGAGGCTTCCAGTCTTGCACCAGGATTTCCTACAGGGCTTGGATCACGAGGAGAGTCGCCGTGCCATACAGAGGCAACAAAGCCTTCCGAAATGAATGGTCTTCAGCGTGGGATCCTACGTACCAAAAGGTTGTGGTGCTAGACGATCAATACGGCCAATTCTGAAGAAGGACAGGGCTAGACCTGGAGAAAGCAGGGCGACTTTAGACCAGGATGAATGTCGTGTCACAGTGGAATTGCTTCCCATTTGTCTCAATAATGCAGACAGGGCTTCATTCATACACTTTCCGCCCAATGGCCCAATCCAGCGTTTGTCACATTTCTGCCTGTCAGCTGCTCTTGCTGACTGAACCTCTGTCAGGCTGGAGCCCTATTAACGATACAGAAGTGCCCATTTTCAAAGCGATATAGGACTGACCAGGTTCCTCCTTGGAGAATCAGCAATTATATTACTGCAGTGACACTTCGGGTCTGTCGTATTCTTCCCCAGCCTTACCTCCTCCAAGTGAGCAGATGACTGATCTGCAGCACTAGGCCTACCTTGTCCTGATATTCGTGGGGCAACCTTGCGTGGTCTAAGCCTGCCTTGACGCAGACTGCCTGTGGAATTAGCAAGAGTAGGGGTCATATATCTGGCTGATTGATGCTACGGACGATTTCGGCTGCTGTAACAAATTGCAGCCCAAGGTTTCGTGTCCCTGAAACTGTTTGCTCAGCCTTAAGACGCAAGTTTCGAGCTTAAGCCGGGGCTTAGGCTGCGTGTGGTTTTGCTATTTCTGACCAAAGGGTCGTATCTAAGCTGAGCTTGGCGGAGCTTTCCCGACCGCCGCCACTTGCTGCTTTCTTTCAGCCTACCCGACACCGACACCGACCAGGCCTCAACTTCAACTCGACAACCTCGACCAAGACCGTGATTGCAAACCGTCTACGACCCCCCTCCGAGCCGATTCTTGCTTCCACATCACCGCTGCCATGGCGTCCAGCCGAGACCGTCGTATAGCCAAGGAGCTGGCCGACATCACCTCCGACCAGGCCAACTCAGGCGTCTTCGCTGCTCCCGCCGACGGCGTCTCCCTCAAGAGGCTCGTGGGCACGATCAACGGCCCTCCCGACACTCCATACGCCGGCGGCACCTTCGAAGTCGACATCACAATCCCCGACGCCTATCCATTCAAGTCGCCGTCCATGAGCTTCAGGACCAAAATCTGGCACCCCAACGTCAGCAGTCAGACGGTAAGTCGGGAAGCACAATAAAACAATCAACCCCACCAAACCCCTCCTCCTACCTCGAAACCCTTTAGCCCTCCTCCCTCCAGAAGCAAGATCAGCCAAGAAACTGACGAGCCTCTCTCTCTTCTTCCCCACCGCAGGGTGCAATCTGCCTCGACACCCTCGGCTCGGGCTGGTCCCCCGTCCAGACCATCAAGACCGCCCTCCTCTCCATCCGCATGCTCCTCGAGTTCCCGAACCCCAAGGACCCCCAGGACGCCGAGGTCGCCAAGATGCTGCTCGATGACCCCGAGCGGTTCGCCCTCATGGCGCACGAGTGGGCCGTCAAGTACGCCGGCGCACAGAGGAGGGATCTGAACCTGAGCCAGTACAAGAACGAGGGCAGGCCGTCCTCGCACGACGATGACGTGAGGAGGTAAAATGCCCCATCCCCTCCCCCTCCAAACCAACCCACTCTCCCCTCAAGCCAGCCCGCTCCCCCCCCCAAACACAAGCAGAGAAATTGACAACAGGTTTTCCTAGGTACAACGGCTACAATAAGGAGCTGGTCGGCCGCTTCGTCAGCATGGGCTTCGACGTCGACGCCGTAGTGGAAGCCTTCCTCTACGTCGGCGTCGACCGCAACCAGGGCCAGGACTACGAGCTGGAGGAGCGGTACATGGGCGACGTCACCGCCCGTCTCCTGGGGGAATGAACGTGGCTTTGCGAGCAAAGGGGGAAAAATACCCCCTCCTCTTTTCTTATATACATATACTCTTGCTTTTGCTCTCGTTTGGTGGAACGAGCTGCAACGTGAAATTGCCGTCAATTTGGTCTCTTCCTGGACTTTTAGGCACGGGGTGTGCCGCCTTGGAACGTTTACTACCAGCATGGATGGGGAGTTTATATGGTTGTTTATAATGTCATTTGCGCTAGATTCTATAATAGTGGTTTCCACGCAGCCTGCCGATGAATTGATTTAGTTTAAGGTCATCGTACTATCCCAGAAGCTCAGAGCAGAAGCTCAGAGTTATTATTTTCTCTAGGAAGATGCAAGTGCGGGCACATTGACTTGGGTGAGGCAAGCTATGTATTCCTATGTTCATGGTGTTGTATTTTTTTGGAGGGCCGCAAACATTCGATCTTCCCCGCCGCCGGCGACGTATATTAGCCTTCTCTACATGTCATCAAAAATTGAAGGACGGAGGGTCAACTGATAGGTAGGACCCATCCAGCCCAGATAAAGCTCAGTAACCGTTATACCATTTATTCACATCCAGACATATGAAAGGGAAAAGTGAACTTGAGAAACAAGGGTCAAAACAATATCGCACTCCCGCGGTTCAACCAGCCCGCCCCATTCTATCAGATGCGTACGGTAATGGAATAAATTAAAAAGAACCAACCCGCTATGGTCGCGGCGGCCTGTCCTCCTCCCCTTCACACACACTCTCCTTTCTCCCCCTTCTCATCCCGAGAGAGATGGGGGTTGACAGACGAAAGAGTGCAGCAGATTACAGCAGGTCGCGGCGGACGAACTCGTTGTAGAGGGCCTTGCCCAGACCAGCTGGGGAGCGCTCGACGATGACGCCGGCGTCCTCCAGAGCCTTGATCTTGGTGTCGGCACCACCCTTGCCACCGGAGACGATGGCACCGGCGTGACCCATGCGGCGGCCGGGAGGGGCAGAGATACCGGCGATGAAGCTGACGACGGGCTTGCCGCCGTTGACGGTGTTGGCCTCCTTGAGGAACTCGGCGGCGTCCTCCTCGGCGGAACCACCAATCTCACCAATCATAATGATGCCGTCGGTCTCGGGGTCCTCGGTGAAGACCTTGAGGCAGTCGATGAAGTTGGTGCCGCTGAAGGGGTCACCGCCGATGCCGACGACGAGGGACTGGCCGAGGCCAGCCTGGGTGGTCTGGTTGACGGCCTCGTAGGTGAGGGTACCGGAGCGAGAGACGATACCGATGCGGCCGCGCTTGTGGATGAAGCCAGGCATGATACCGATCTTGCACTGGCCAGGGGCGATAATACCGGGGCAGTTGGGGCCGACCAGGCGGGTCTTGTTCTGGGTCTTCAGCATGCTGGTGATGCGGACCATGTCTAAAAAGGATCGTGTTAGGAGTCGAGCATCGTAAGGTTGGTGGTTCGACCTGTGGGGAACATACCATGCTGAGGGATACCTTCGGTGATGCAGACCGCCAGGGGAATCTCAGCCTGGAGAGCTTCCTCGATACCGGCAGCAGCCAGAGGAGGACTTTGCAAAATTGTTAGCTGGTACAAATGTCGGAGACGGCGGCGGAGGCAATAGCGTACGGGACGAAGAGGGCGGTGGCGGTAGCACCGGTCTCCTTCACGGCTTCGCTAACATTCTTGAAGACGGGCAGGTCGAGATGAGTCTGGCCGGCCTTTTTGGGGTTGGTTCCACCAACGACCTGAGTTCCTAAGGGGTTGGAGTTAGCAACCAAAGGCGAATGGGGTGGTGAATTGAGGTTTCGCAATCGTGTGGCGGTTGCTGCTCGTACCGTAGTCGATGGCTTGCTGGGCGTGGAAGCTAGAGGAGGCCCCTTTGTTAGTAAGACGTTGACCGAAGGGGGGTAAAGCGTCAAGAGCTTGAGCTTCAAGCTAAAGGTCCAACAAAGGGTCACACCACTCACGTTCCCTGTCTGCCGGTGAAACCTTGGTAGATGACCTTGGTATCACTGTTGATACGCAGGTTGTTGATTGTCTGGGCGTAAGGCAAGCTGCTGGAGCTGTATGCGCGACTGGCGATCTGGCGCAAAGCGGCCGGTCGTAGAGTCGATCTGGGAATGGACTGCATTGTGAAAGGGGGTTAAAGAGAAGAAAGAAGAAATCCAGGTGGAATGGCCGCAAAGTCAATTGCGGACGGGGCGTTTTGATGTTCTGGAAACCTTGCTCGGGGGGTGGAAAGTCACAAGCCTATGTGATGCGAGGAAGCATCATATCTGGAACCAGTATGCAGGCCATATGAACATTTCCATTTTCAGTCGGGTGTGTTCGGACCCTCGGTGTGATTTTTTCCGAAATTGTCGGTTACGTTGCGCCGTTGCCGAGTAAAAAGCCCTGGAGCTGTGCAGAGACGGTTAGTGACGGCCATTTACAGTGGTTCGGTAGGGTTCACACGCAGGGCCAGGGTCTCTCCGTAACAGACGGCGATCAGTGATCCAATACGGTGACTGACGTCTTAGACGGGATTTGCTGACCTTTAGCCCCACCAAAGTTTTTTGAAGTCAGTCATGGCGAGGGGCAGCTTGTGAATATCTAGCGTGTGGCGGAAGCCTTGACTTGACGAACCCTGGTGGCACGTCTTTTTTGTGACGATACGAACGAGAACAGAAATTCAACATGGCGACCACCACCGTAACTGCGACCACGTCCAAGAAGAAGGCCGCCGACCTGGTGCCTGAGACCGAGCGATACCTGCGCTGCTGTGCTGATATCGCAAACGCCTTGATCGAGGACCATGAGGCGACCAAAGATGGCCGTGCTGGGCGCGACATCAACCTAAACTCGCTCAGGGCCAAGCTCTCCAAGAAGCACAAATTGAAGAACATCCCTCCTCTCACGGCCATCATTGCGGCGATTCCCGAGCACTACAAGAAATACATTATGCCAAAGTTGATCGCAAAGCCAATCCGTATGTCATTCCCCATTGGAGGTTTAAGATAGACTCCGGGTCACTAACACAGCAAAGGAACGTCATCTGGAATTGCGGTCGTGGCGGTCATGTGCAAGCCTCATAGATGCCCTCACATTGCTTACACGGGCAATATCTGTGTCTACTGCCCCGGTGGCCCAGACTCCGATTTCGAGTACAGCACCCAGTCCTACACCGGATACGAGCCAACGTCAATGCGAGCGATCCGAGCACGATATGATCCTTTCGAGCAGGCGAGAGGCCGAGTAGACCAACTCAAGTCGCTAGGCCACTCAGTAGACAAGGTCGAATACATTATCATGGGAGGCACATTCATGTCCCTACCCACATCATACCGCGAGGACTTCATCTCACAACTGCACAATGCTCTCAGTGGTTACCAGACATCGAACGTCGATGAAGCAGTGGAGGCCGGGGAAATGAGCAACATGAAGTGCGTGGGAATTACGATCGAGACTCGCCCCGACTACTGTCTGCAGCCCCACCTCACCGATATGCTGCGCTATGGATGCACCCGTTTGGAAGTCGGTGTGCAGTCTCTCTACGAAGATGTGGCAAGAGACACGAACCGAGGCCACACAGTAGCAGCTGTGGCAGAGACTTTCTGCCTGGCCAAGGACGCCGGCTTCAAGGTAGTGAGTCACATGATGCCGGATCTTCCCAACGTGGGAATGGAACGCGATCTGGACCAGTTCAGAGAATACTTTGAAAGCCCTGCCTTCAGAACCGATGGTCTGAAGATCTATCCTACTCTTGTCATTCGCGGCACTGGCCTGTACGAGTTGTGGCGAACTGGACGCTACCAAAACTACACTCCCAATGGTCTCATTGATCTCGTCGCCAGAATCATGGCTCTCATCCCCCCCTGGACTCGTATCTACCGTGTTCAGCGAGATATTCCCATGCCTCTAGTTTCATCTGGTGTCGAGAATGGCAATCTCAGAGAGCTGGCACTCGCCAGAATGAAGGACTTTGGAACCACTTGCCGAGACGTACGCACTCGAGAAGTCGGCGTGAACGAGGTGAAGAATAAGATTCGTCCCAACCAGATTGAGTTGGTCCGAAGAGACTACACTGCCAACGGCGGGTGGGAGACCTTCCTCGCATACGAGGATCCCAAGCAGGACATTTTGGTCGCGCTCCTGCGACTGCGAAAATGCACAGAGAAATACACATACCGAAAGGAACTCACGGGTCAGCCCACTAGTATGGTGCGTGAGCTTCACGTCTACGGTACAGCTGTCCCTGTGCATGCCAGAGACCCTCGAAAGTTCCAGCACCAAGGTTTCGGTACGCTGCTTATGGAAGAGGCAGAGAGAATCGCCAGAGAGGAGCATGGCAGTGAGAAGCTCAGCGTTATCTCTGGCGTTGGTGTTCGAAGCTACTACAAGAAGCTTGGGTTCTGGCTAGACGGGCCATACATGAGCAAGTGGGTTGATGGCAGGGAGCAGCCCAAGGAGTAAGGATACATCCAATTACAAACAACATATCATGAGTTACCGATCATAAAAGGGGCATTTCCGATAGGTCTTCAAGGTTGATTTACAGGGGCGTTGGGTGGTATTGGATCTTTTAGGCATACCTTAGGCAAAACACACACTGAATTGATGTTACTTCAATGCTTCCAAACTGCCTTCCAGAAACGAAACAAATAACGACCCACCTCCGTCTTAAATTGAGAAAACGGCAGCACGGGCTCAGAGAAGCCTCGCCTCGGGAGTGAGAGTTCATCTGCCGTTAGCGCCCGTATATTCTGTCGGTGGAGTCGAAATTGATGCCGTCGCTGCCTTACGTAACCTGCCTCGGCTTCTAGCGGTTTGCCCACTGACCTCGATTTCCAGGCACATGAATGGCCGGACACTGCTGAGTCAGCGCTTACGCCAATCTGCAGCATCTCGGGATATTACCATCGTTCCTAGTCGACCCGATTGGACTCGGCAGCATTCACTTCCACGGAGCCAGGGGCCCAACACAATGTACCGGCAGAGCCATGTCAACTGGTCGTAAGGACGCCTCCGCTGCGGCCGTCCTGCCCCCGGGGACTGACCCAGCGGCTCACCTCTCAGACCGTCCCCCGCGGAGCAACGCCGCCACAGCTGCTTCCGCTGCCTCTGTCCGAGCCTTGAGCGCTCAGGTCGTCGCCTTCTACTTCCGTGCGCCGGCCAAGGCCTTCTTCCGCACGCGGGTGGACTATCTGGCCTATGCCCGGACCGTCCATCAAGCCCATATCGAGGGGCTGAGGAAGACCATCACCAGGGATGCGAACGCCTCGCGGCTGCAGGTCTTCCTGAAGGAGGCGTGGCTGTTACTTCGTGGGACGACGCCTGGAGTGTTGACCACCGCCATCAGACATCAGGGATGGAGTGTCATCCCGCAGCAGATTCTCCCACCGCTTATTGCGAATGTAGGCGTTGGTGCGGTTCTCTACACCAGCTACCTTCAAATTCTTGGCCAACTTCACGAGGAGAGCGCACAAGCGCGCAAGAGGGTGTTTCCGCCTCCTGATCCTTCTCACACTTTCACGGCGGGTCTGCTAGCTGGCAGTATACAGAGCGTTATTGCAGCGCCCCTGGATGCGTTACAAGCACGTTTCGATCATCGGGACATGATGCCAAATGACGGGAGCAACAGGCCTCGTAGCATGTGGAGTTTCGGCTCCGAGAAACTCAGAGAGATCGGCTTGCGTGGCATATTTGCCGGATGGGGGCTTTCCCTAGCTAAAGACGGTCTGGGAAGCGCCATCTTCTTCAGCACCTTCGAGTATGTCAAGGCCCAGGGCTACTACCGCTTTGTGACCTGGTACTACGGCGGTCTCGCGGAGGACACGGTGGATCTCTTAGCAACCAAGCGTCCGACCCGTTCGCGTGAGAACGAGACGACAACCATCATTCGACCGCATTATGCTCTGGAGCCTACGTTCCTCCTTCTCGCAGGCACATGCGCATCGCTGTCACAGCAGGTTCTCCTCCATCCGCTCACCCATTTCCAAGTCAAACACTGGGACCACCTCGAGGATCTCGACGCCAAGGCGGCGCGGTTCCGGGCCTCGCGAGCTGCGAACCCCGAAAAGCCGTGGCGTCGATGGCGGATGCTCCGCGCGTACTACCACGCTTACCAAGAAACGTGGGCTGTCTGCAGCGCCGAAGCCAAGACCGAGGGCCTGGGCATCGTGAAATGGCTGTACCGCGGGTTCTGGTGGAACGCGATCCGACAAGTCCCCAGCACCAGTGCCGGGCTGATCATCTTTGAGCTTATCAGGCGAAAGTACGGATACGGCTCCGAGGAGGTGAGGATCACCAAGGACGGATACGACATTTTACTGCATTAGAATCACATGTTTGGATACACTTCTATATAGGAAGGTGTGGCGAAGGCGTTTGGAGATCAGGGATATACTTGTGCTTTTTTATGCGGCAAATGCGGCAACGTTATGAGGAACAACACATCGCCACTTTGGGTCGGATTAGAATGACTTTGTATTTTTGGCCTGTTAGATAGATGGACACAGGCACCAATAGCCTCTCTGGAAAGATATATACACGCATCTCATACATTTCTTGTTCTGGTCCAGGATATAGAGCCGTGCTCAAGTAGAGGATGGAGGCGATATTGCTGGCAACCTCTCCCACTCTCTTACGATTTCTTCTGTTAGGCCAAGGGACGTATTATGCGATATAGAGCATGTCCCGGATACAGGTACCAGCAAATTTTCTTGAACCACAATATATTGGAACAGTCTCGGTAAGTCTAAGAATAATGAGGCCAGGAACAGTTATCTGCTGACAAAAGAAATAGAGAGAAAGTTAAAGACACTGTAAAACACCCAATTACTCCAAACAACGCCCAAGTCAAACTAGCTCAAAAATACCCGTCTCTCACTGCCCAGGCTTCTCGTCAGCCTTGGCAAGTCTCTCCTTCTCATCAGCAATAGACGAAGCATACAGCTCCTCATCCTTATCCGAGTACGCGGGGACCTGCTCCCTCTCATCAGCATCAGTAACCTTGACCTCAGGCATGACGGCCTGCTTCTCGTCCATGATAGGCATATCCCGAGCAGGAGGGGGAACAGCAGCCCCCTCCTCCACGATGCTGGGAGCGTAACTCCTCCCATCCTCCAGGGCCTTGAGCACCTCGAAGAGAGGTCGGGACCCCATGGGCCACGCCACATCGCCCTGCAGGATCCTCTGCGCCGTGATCCCCCGATCCTCATAAAACACAGCATTGGCATCCGCCCGGCTCACAATCACGGTGCCGTCAACCTGCACCCCCGCCCAGATACCGCGGCTCTTGATGTAGCTCCACGCCGGCCGCCCCGGGTTCGTCACCGCAGCGTTGATAGCACTACCACTCCCCACGGGGCCGAGCGAGACGCCAAAGTTGCCGCCCAGCGCCACCTGGGGCTTCGTGAAGGCGGCGACCTGGGCGGGCGTGTTGAGGACGCACACGCAGTCGTAGACGTCGAGGCCGAACATGAAGCCGGCGCCGATGGTGGTGACGAGGAAGGCCGAGGGGGGCGACCAGGTGCCGTCGGGTCTGCGGGCGGTGACGAGGCCGGAGCCGCCGGCGAGGGAGCCGTGCCAGGCGCCCACGCGGGCGGTGTTGAAGATGGCGAGGCCGGCGGCGTTGTGGAGGACCTTGGGGGGGATCTTGACCATGGACTTGCGGGTCAGGCCGGTCGGGTGTTTGGGGCCGTTGGAGTTGGAAGGGCGTGAGGAGCTGTCGAGGTCTAAGAGATTGGATGTTAGTCAAAGTGATCATAACGATTTGCTTTAGGGGATCTGGCGAGGGGAACATACTTGTGAAGGAGTGAAGGATTCGAGCGGCCTTGACACACTCGTCTTCGACGGATGTAGGCCACCAGCCTTCGGAGCCGATGATGTTGGTGAGCTTGTTGACGGGCTTTCCAGTTGCGATGGTGATCTTGTGCAGACGCTCACGGAGAGTTCGTCGCTTTGCGATGTCCTTCTCTGGGATGGGCTGGGGCTCTTGAGCTGCGTACATGGCGGGATCGTCGTAGTAGGCAGGAGGTTGTCTCTCTTGGGTCTGTGATGGCTGCTCTTCAGTATAGACTGGGGTTTCCTCTCGGTTGTCCGACCCGGCCTTTTCGGAGGTGGGCTTGTCGGTGTAGTAGACAGTGGCAGTCATGGTGGTGAATATGTTAGTTTAAGGTGTGTGTAGTATTGGGGTAGAGAGGTGAGTGTATGAGTTAGAGAGGATGGAATCTGTTTAATATAAGGAGGAGGAGTCTAGATGACGAGTCTACAAAGTGGTTATATAGATATATCATCCCGGTGGAAGAGGCGCATTGATGAGGCACTGCACTAGACTAACTAACCCATCCATGGGAAGATGGGCACTGGATAGGTCCCGCCTCGCATTCGGACGATCCTGCTCTTCATATGCCGCGCTGTTGACGCAAGCATTATGCCTCTGCCGCGTGCGCATTTGCCCCAACCGGAGGCGACTCGCGCGGTGTGGACGAGAATCTGTCGCGGCAGAGTGGCGCAGCCGCAGCACCACACACCATGAACCACGAACCAGGTAACGACATGTTAACCGTGGATCGAAAGCGAGCCTTGTGGGGAATGGGACAAAAGACTGGCCACCTCATTATTAATCCTGCCACCTGGACCCTGGATTTTGTAGGTAGCAATATCTTCATAGCCCTGTGGATGGATGAGATACGCTGTGGATGATGCCCCAGACTCACGATAAAAATACCCTGGGTTTCCTGATTGGGCAATGAATGCGCGGGGCACTGGCCTGTCCCGAATTGCGTAAGAATCGACTTGCATCGCCGGCTGTAGATCCCGGCTCGATGCAGCCCTGCCACACCGAGCCCGAGGCGAGAGAGCAGCGAACCTACAGCGAGATGAAATGCAACCTTGGAGACACACTGAGAGATTTGTTTATTTGTCTGGAATTTCAGGAAGTAATCCATAAAGAGCTTCTTGGCATGTTTTGATGATGACTTCATTGAGTGTAAAACTCTTACGCTGGCATGCCCGTCAACTACCTAGGTATACAGTGATCCCAAAAGGATATCTAAAGTCCACAAGCGTCCCCTACAGTTACGTAGATGGAAAAATACCAATCCTGAACCAGTATTTACTCCCTCAGATCTGTATATTTTAAACCAAGCATCTGGATGGAATAAAATCATATAAGTTGAGCATGTTTATCATCAGGAATTATTATCTAACCCGTGCAACGCCAGATATGCCGCTATAGGGTAGCGTGGGGCACTAGATTCAGCCTGCGTCATCACTTGCCTGCACGAGCTTCCAAAAGCTCCCAGAGCTCCTACCTCACACCATCATTTACGAGACATCGCAATACGTGCTGCTGCTCTAAAGCCTCGCCGTCTTCTTCATACCTGTACTCGAAACAGCCGCGATCCATTCTATCTTCAATTCCACTTCTGCCACTTGACTCTTCGCTTTCAATCCCAGTGATTTCTTTTGATACTCGATCGCGTCGCAAACGCCACTACTCGCCCAATCTTCCCCGAAACTACCCAGCTTCCAGATCCTCTCCCTTGACCTGCCACATCTCCCCAAACCAACCGCAGCAATGTCCGAGTCCAACGGTATCCGCGGCACCGTCACCGACACCGCCGCCGGCGCCTACTCATACGCCCAGCGCTCCTTCGACCGTGTCGTCCCACCGGCCTCCCGCCAGCAGGCCTACGACCAAGTCCAGACATTCGCTCACACCCGTCCCATCCTATTCGTACGCGCCCCCTCCCATCTCCCGTATCACACTTGCCCTCCCGTCGTAAAGTTAAAGACAGCGAACCCACTTTGCTAATGATCAACCCTCGCGATTGCCCAGTCCGCCCTCGTCGCACAAGTAGTCTTCTGCTCCACCCCCATCCTCATCTTCTCCGCCTTCGTCTTCTCGACGCTCGTCTTCGCCTTCGGCGTCGCCCTCCTCTTCACCCTCTTCTGGTTCGGCGTCGCCCTCTTCGTCCTCGTCCCCGCGCTCCTCGGCGCCGCCTCCATCGCGCTGCTCGTCTGGGCCTGGGCGCTCGGATCCTTCCTCGCCGCCAGGTGGCTGTACTTCCAGCTGTTGGGCGGCGAGAACACCAAGGCCGTTCGTGTCAAGTCCGTCGATGGCGCCGGCGCCCCTTCGAGCAAAGAATTCTAAGTTCATAACGGGGGTGGTGAGGGAGCTGGGCAATGATTGTTTCTACGATACTGTGTTGTAATATTGTTACTTGGGAGCCAACGTCAACTTGTAGCGTTGACAGATTGGCATATGCTTTTCTATTCTATTTTCTACGACTGTATGATTCAAATGGGACGTGGTGGGACACAGGGGTGCTACAGTGTGGGCTTGCCATTGGAATTGGAAGCTATAATATCATGGTTTTGGGGGACCTGAGTTAGAATGGCTAACGCCCAGTTCTATAAGGAATGAATGGGCACTGGCACTCTACTCCATACACCCACGCCAATCTGGGTGGTGAAATATTGATTCCTTTATTCGCTTCCAGTGAACAATTCGACTCGTAACGCATCTGAATCCGCTGCCCAAGAAGCCATGATTATATTTATCTTCCCGTCTAACCTGTATAATAAGTCCACTACAGATACAAGCCTTCGGGCTCGCCCTCTTGCTTCGTGCGCAGAACACGCTCGCGCGCCGATCGGAAATCGGCCATCTGGACACGCATTCTTCGCTCCCGCAAAGCCAACATACCGGCCTCAGAGCAAATGGCCTTGATATCAGCACCGGATAGATCGTCCTTTTGCGAGATGAACTCCTCAAGCTCCACATCGTCACTGAGATTCATCTTGGATGTGTGCAGCGTGAAAATCTTGCGCTTCGTGTTCTGGTCGGGATTTTCAAATAGAATCTTTCGGTCGATACGTCCGGGTCGGATCAGTGCAGGGTCCAAAGTCTCGATCTTGTTGGTTGCCATGATAACCTTGACATCACCGCGGTCGTCGAAACCGTCGAGCTGGTTGAGCAATTCAAGCATAGTTCGCTGGACTTCACGCTCACCACCTGACGTCGAATCGTATCGCTTCGTGCCGATAGCATCGATTTCATCGATGAAAACAATAGACGGGGCGTTCTCGCCAGCGACCTGGATATAAAGTTAGCGAGAAGTTCGTTGCATAGAGATTAAGAGCATAACATACCTGGAACAGCTGTCGTACCAGCCGTGGACCGTCACCAAGGTACTTCTGAATAAGTTCACTGCCCACAATACGCAAGAATGTGGCAGATGTTTGGTTGGCCACGGCCTTGGCAAGCAGCGTCTTTCCGGTACCTGGAGCACCGTACAGGATAACACCCTTGGGAGGCTTGATTCCCATTTCTTCGTAGAGTTCTGGGTGGAGCAACGGCAGCTCCACGGATTCTCTGACTTCTTGAATCTGTGTTTCCAGACCTCCAATATCGGCATATGACTCTGTTGGAGCTTTGTCAAGCTTCATCACGCTCACAATCGGATCAGTGTCATCAGTGAGAACACCGACAATGCTGATTATCTTATGATGAAGCAAGACACTAGCACCGGGCTCAAGGAGATCCTTGTCCACGAAACTCATGATGCTGACGTAGTACTCTGGACCGGTGGTGCTACTAACGATAGCGTGGTCGTCGTCAATCAGCTCCTCCAGCGTTCCAACTCCCATGGGGCTGCCACGCATATCGTCGACTCGGCCACGCTCGTCCGCCAGGCGGTCGTTATCCGCATCGGCTCCCGAAGTCTGCCCCTCCTTGGCCGCCTTGGCCTTGCGAAGGCGCTCCTGGTTCTCGACGTACTCCTCTTCAAGCAGGAGGTGGTCGTGAATTCGCTGCATGCGGAGTAGACGGAGCTTGCATCTGCTGCTGGGGTATACGGCAGGGAGCTTGGCGGCAGCACTGGTGCCGCCAGCCTTCTTCTTCTTGCGGCCGACTCGGGTCGTAGGTCGTGGTGGTGGCTCGTACTTTGGCTTATCCTTCTGTTGGTAGGGTCAGCATCGAATTCCATGCATCAACATCGAGAAGAATCTTGGCTGAGACGAACCTTTTTATCCTTGTCATCCCGACCATCCTGGCCTCCCATGCCAGACTGTCCCTGACCCTATGATTCGTAATGTCAGTACTGGTAGCATGGCAATCAACAAGATAGTGAGAAACCAACCATCTTGGCGAGTAAAGCTCCAAGAGCTTGGAGTTTTAGTTAGATGTCGTCAGTTTGGGCACAATGCAATCTAATAGGGTTCGGGTGGTGTGCCCAGGTGAGTAGAGTGCAAAGTGATGTTGATGTTTCGTCGAAGCTGGAGTGGGTATCTGGATAGCAGGCAGGCCAGTGCTCCGTCGACGATGATGGAATCAGGCGCCAGGGCGACACGACGACCTGCCTTCGCATCACGTGATCATGCTTAGTCACGCATACCTCAACTTCAGCACTACTTGAAATGGATTGGAAACTTAAGTCAGCTCGTTCATACCAGACATCAGACTGCTCCGATGGGTGAATTGAGAACTAGGATGCCTGAATGAAGACCTCTCAATAGACTTTAAACTGGTGTAAATAGTATAAAATGCACCCACCAGAACAACTTCGAAAAGGGCTATGATATGGGAAGCCAACAGGTCGGCAATAAAGAAATAAAGAAGCAAATACCCTTTTTTTGCTAGTCTCTCGTGTTTGATTGTACCTTCTGTTAATCCAGGGCGATGGCTGACTGGCTTGGAGTGGCGTTCGACAGTGACCAGCTTGAGGCTGTGATTGTGCTTTAATCTAGATGTGGAGACAGGCGTCTCTACACATATCCACGGTATTGTAAAAACGATCTCATTAGCATGTCTTGTCAATCAGGATAAGCCTTTCACCTCTAGAATCTCAAATTCACTACAATCACCGACGCAAGTGGCTGGTTCGCTTCGAGTGACATACGGAATCATCTGGACCGGAATGAGAATCCTCAACCAACGCCGGGGAGTTCACAGTGCTCATTTGAGACGTACAAAATAGGAAGCAAAAATCACCCCCCGAGTTCACTCAGACTGACTTATTCCTAGATTCACTACAGTACATCTTGATACATTGTGCCATCAACTTGTGGCCATAGGACCCAGCGTTCAATATCACCAAGAGCTCCATTATAGATCGCCCAGTCACTGGCATAGATCTCCCACTCGACAGACATACGTAATAAGGGCTAGATAGAATATTGTAAAAGGCTGGTGATATCCTTGGAGAAGCAAAGCCTGGCAGAGGTGCCAAATTCCACAATTGGCCGCGCAGGTAAAGTCCCGACCTTGTGATTCATAGGAGGCAATGAGGACCGCGGCGAGCACATTGCAAAAGGGATCCCGACAAGCTCTATTATCAGGACAGTATCGCTACGACTGAATTCGCGTCGCGGAGGGAATAGAACATACCACATATGTACCTATCGAGGGAGACAATCACAGGCTGATAAAATAGAAGATAATGATAACTTTTTGGTTACATGCACAGGACTTCGCTAATAGATACAAAGAATATCTGAAAATAAGTAGAGCAACCAATGTGCCATTAAAACATGCTAATTCGTTCTACTGGCATTTACCACGCAACCCCGCAAAAACTGAACGTGACCAACACAGTCTGGTATCCAGCATAAAGTCAAACTGACAATGAAGACGATAAATACATTCCAAGAGTCTCAACAAAATATGATGCGTTTACAGAGCAATCATGGCAGCGCCAGCGCCGAGGGCGACGACGCTGTACAGGGCAACGGCGAGGTTGCCGAAGATGGAGACACGGGAGATGGAAGTGCTGGATCCGGCACTGCCGCTGTCACCAGTGGTGGAGGTGCTGGTGGGGTTGGCCAGAGCAGCAGTAGCGGTGGCAACCTTGTTGTTGTGGGCACTGGCGGAGGAAATGGCAGCGTTGCAAGAAGACTCAGCGCTGGCCTTCTTGACGGAAGCCTTGCCCTTGTGGTCGCAAGCGGAAGAAGAGCTCTTCTGGTCCTTGTAGTAAGCACCGAGCAGGTAGGTCAGCTTGGCCTTGGCATCGCACATGCTGTAAGCACCGTAGACACCGGTGGTGGCGTTGCCGTTGATACCAGCGCAAAGCTCGGGCTTCTCACCGCAGATGTAACCGAAGAGGCTGCCGTAGTCCTTGATGTCGAGGTCATCAGCAGGGCCACACTCAGAGGCAGCTTCGGCACAGTCGCAAAGAGTCTGGTCAGGGGTAGGAGGGAGATTCTTGTTGGACTTCCAGACATCACCAACGGCAGGGCACTGATCACGGCCGGTGTTGGGGTTGTAGTCCTTCTCCTGGACACGGGTGGGGTTGACCTTGGCGTGAGCCTTCTTGAGGGCATCGAAATCACCCTGCTTCTCAGCCTTGCCGTTCTTGATCTCGACAACACCGTAGTCGTTCTCCTCCTGCTGGTACTTGAAAACGAGACCACCAGAGAAGACACCGGTCATCTCGTTAGAGAAGAGAGCCTCGGTATCGGTGTAAATACGGGTCTTAGCACCACCAGCGTTGCAACCGTACTCGGCAAAGAAGACAGGAACGTTGTAGCTCTTGAAGAACTCAACCCACTTGTCGTAGCCAGACTCCTTCATGCTGCTCTTACCGCACCAAGAGTAAATGTTGTAACCCCAGAAATCGGTAGCCTCGGCATCCTCACCACAGTTGAAGTACTCGGCGATTTCATTGCGGATATCGGGGTGGTCGTTGGAGGCATACCCAACACCCATGGGGCGGTATTTCTTGTCAACAATGTACTTCTTGGTATCACGGATGGCGGCCTTGACGTAGGCGGAAGCCTCGGTGTTGTTCTTGGCGTCAGAGACTTCGTTACCAGCAAAGAAACCGATGGTGTTCTTGTACTTGGCAAGGGCGTCGATGACATCCTTGTAACGAGTAAAGAGCTCGGTGTTCCACTCAGGCTCGTCACGGTTGATGGCGAGGGCAGGCTGAGAAAGATCAGAAATGACGTAGATTCCGGCGTCATCGAGGAGCTTCATGCACTTGTCGTGGTCGACCTTGGGGTCGATGGCGTAAGTTCGAATGGTGTTGACACCGAGCTCTTGCAGCAGGGGAACATCACGCTTGCAGTCGCTCTCGCTGGACAGAGGGTCCTTGTAGTCAGTGTTGTTGCCAGTGTTGGTGCTGCTGCCGGCAGTGGCGATCTCTGCCTGGTAAGCAATACCCTTCATGTAGAACTGGGTACCGTTCTCGTAGAAGAACTTCATGCCCTATATGACCAGTCCTGGTTAGATGCGCCTCTTTTGCTGGTTGGAATGGGGCCATTGTGGGGGATAGATTATCTACCTTGATGTGGATGGGAGGGAGCTCTGCAACAGCTGCACCCGCGAGGGCCAGCATGGAAAGGGTCTTGGAAACCATTGTGAACTGATTTTTGGATTTTCTTTGATGGTAAAGCAAGTTGAAAGTCGTTAATGCGTTGCGACTCGAGTGAAGAACGACACGGTCGTGGAATTAGATGTTTGCAAGTTATCGTTGAGGGAGTGTGTGAAAAGTAAGCCAATGAGGGAGGAGGCCAATCTCGACTACCTTAAGCCAGGTATGGGCAAGTGATTCAATTAGTCGGAGCGAGTGACTGGAGGAAGAGAGGATGAGAAGAAGAAGAGATCAAAGAGATCAAATCGAAATCAAGTGGTCGTAGTCTCTAAAAGACAGGATAAAGGGCAGGAGCAAACGGCCAGCAGGAAGGCCGGGCCTGCCAGCAATAAATTGCCATTCCGGCGGCACCCCCCTGATGGTACGCTGACAGGGGACAGGCCGGGCCAGGGCTGGGCGGCGAGGCGCAGCACCTGGCTCCAACCTTACGCTTAGCGGTAGGTGGGCAGCTCCAATGGCGAGCCCCCTTGCCCTATCAGTGGCCTGTGCCTGGCAGCCCCCAGCGGGCCAACTGACTGCGGAGCTGCACTAGGGAGGCCCCCACCAGTTAAAATCCACGGCTCGTACAGACCTTATTGACCTGCCCGGGTCTGTGCGTCTGGTTGATATTACAGTATGAGCTCCTGCGAGCTCACACCAGACGAGACTGACACGAGCTCGCCAGCCAGCTCGCACCCCAGCCGCTATTGCCCTTCGCGCCGCCCAGATCGCCGGCCATCTGCTAGGCCTCGATAGTGCAGCCTCGCAGTGCAGCGCCGCCCTGCGCACTGTAGCTCCCATCTCGACACCACCGTCCGGCAAGTATCCTCCCGTGCCTTTCTGTTCCATTGTCTTGGCCAAGCGGCAGGAATAGGGGCGCTTCTCCACCGCACCATCTCCCTTGAAACATACCATCCTGTTAAGCATAGTAATGGATCAGCATCAGGTTGCTGTTCTCTCCCCAGGCCGAGCCGCTAGCCGCCTGTCTCTGTCCTGAATCAAGCTCATGCCCAGAGTTTGCTAACAAGCCAAGCTCACCACCAGCCTCTCCTGGGCACTGGCTGATCTTGGAGTCGTCGTCACCACCCAGCCATCGAAGCGCGTTGCACTATTGCTCTTGGCTTTGCAGCGCATTATTTTATCCTTTGGCGCTACGCTCCAGGTCTCGTCGTCTTGGCTTAAACGCCGTCTCTCCACTCCTGGACCACAGTAAATCTCGCCCCCTGCCACTCGTAATTCCAGCTCTGCTTCATCGACGCTCTAGTTGGCTTCGTCCTTATCCTCTGATCGGCAGGCTTGGTCGAAGAGGTCTCCAAACAGTCCTCTTTCCATCAAGGTTCCATACTATGTACTCCTAGGGAGGCAGCCAGCAAGCATTCTCCCTCCCCATGCCAAGGTATCGATCTGTGCGACGTACTGTGCCAATGGATACAATCACTGGCGGTCGGCTAATAGGGAGTGGGTAGCCCAAACGGAAGGTTATTTGTGTTAATTTCGAGGGCAGATCGCATGACCGCATCGCTATTTCAGTAGCAGCGTATGATGTAGAAGCAGCAGATCTAGACACTTGCGGCAGATTTCGTTAATGCCCACACCATGCACCGACCGTCGCGCCACAGTTGGACGTGCGTTTCTGTTTTGCTAAAAGGAGGCTCTTGGCAGGCAGCGATTCTGTGTCAGGAGTGGCCATTTTCGTATCCGTGCAAGTCTGGGCAGTCTGGGCATTGTGGGTTAGCCGGCACCTCCGCAATAATAATGCACCACACCTGGTAACAAGACTCTTGGCTTCTTACTCAGGCCAAACTCGTGGCGAATGATCTGTCTCTAGCCAGAGAGACGATTGTCGCATACATGACTTATTGGCCTTTGTTTTCCATTGCGCTTCCATTCACCTACGACGCCGCGGACCTGTGTTTTTTATTATTGCCCAGGGTGTCCGACTATTAAGTACGGTGTTTAATAAGCTTAATCCGTAGGGCAGCCGTCACGTAAAAAGCATGTTTATTAAGCCTAATATTAATACGAGCCTAGGGTGCTCTGGATGTGGGAGACCACCATCCGGTCTCCATTGAGGCCTCCACTCCGTGGACTCCGCGCGCGCCTCACCACCAAGAACCAGTTTGTCGAGTTGTTTCGCGCCCGCTCGACAGTACACACAGGCGCCAGAAATTGAGTTCCAGTCAATTCCGACCAATTGGCACCTAGTGATGAGACAGCTTTGGGCGATCGCTGCGTGCACAGCCATCCTTTGTCCGGTGTCTGTTATCGCAGTGCAGTGCCCGCCAGCCAATAGGGTACTCGCAGGTACATGGAAGTACATTGAGATATATTCACATGTCGGCATATACTAGAAAGACATTCGTTTGCATGTCTGAAAATTATTTAGATTCTAGTAAATAAAATAAAATGATATCAGACAACTTGATTTCTTATTTAAGCCTGCCATCCTATCTTTATGTCGGAATGAATACGTTGGCTCATGAATCCCGGTGTCGCTTTTGGTAGAGGTGGGCATCGAACCTTTGCTCCCACACCTCGGGAGACGGGGAACGCTGAGTGGATTACTCAAAGTGACAAAAGGATCACCACCAAACGTATGTATTACTGAAGCGTCGTCATCCATATCAGCATTACGAGATTGTCTCGTTTGAGGTTAATACGACTAGAAGTTCGACCAAGTGGTTTCGCGCATACGCATGTGAGCTCCCAATATTTTCAGCTATAGGGTATCTACATCACAGGAACCACGAGGCACGCTCAAGAGGAGAACCAGCCCCCATTTCCTGGCCACTGCGTCTCCTGCACTGATACGAAGTGTCTTCTTCACTGCCCAGTGCCGTGCCACGCTGTTTCCTGCTATCATACGCCAAAGAAAGTCCCACCATTCTCTTGGCTGACGATCGATGTACGCGTTCTCTCTTGGCTTATCTGTGGGCCGATGTGCGCTCTTCCGCGACAGCTCCAAAGCTGAGCTTGCAGATAGGCCTCGTCCCTTCTGAGCGTCTTCCCAAATCAACCAGAACAGCCTGCTCCACGGCTGTGAGTCTTGGAAAAATTCCTCGTCAAATATTGCAGGCTCGACCATTGATTCTCTGAGAAATGTCATGTACACCTTGAGCAGCCTCAGTACATCGTTTGCTCGGCAGTCCGGCAAGTTTCCGCTCAGTGTCCATAGGTTCGACACATGATACGGATGGTCTCGTTCGCGAACGTTGCCGAGATCTCCCAGAAGCCACTCTGTTGCTGAACCAGCCTCCAATTTTGATGTATCTAGTATCGGCTGCGAAGAACCCAGGAATATATTGTCCAGCTTCACATCATCGTGGCAGAGCCCAGAATCCATATGCATTCCACCCAAGACCTCCAACAGACGCTCGATTGAGGGTCGGAACACGATATCGAGTTCGCGAACTGTATAAGAGATGTCAGACCTCCTCAAGTGATACGCCAGCTTCCCAAGGTTACCCAGCGGTAGGAATGGAGTTACAAGGTGCCATTCCCTGGCTTGGTTACCCGTGCTGGGCGAAAGGTAATAGTCGACGACGGATAGAAAACCCGAACGGTTCTCCCTCTTTGGCTCATTGGCCGGACCACCAAGAATAAGGGAGGCTGGGATTTCCGTTGGCCACCGTAGCCGTGGTTCCGTCCCAGGCATACAGTTCCTGAGTGGTGTTCTCTCGCTGCTGAATACTTTGATGACATTTCCCTGGTATTTGAATACTCTACCCTCGAATCCTCTCCCTAGCTGCTGCCATTCATCTCGATGTGCCAAGGTATCTTTTCGAGAGTACCCCTCTCCTGTCTCATTTGGACCACCATCCTGTTGCCACTCATGGTCCTTGAGAGCCATTTTTATCAAAGTCGAGAAACGGCCGAATTGCGTAGGTGTGTACTTGATCGCAAGCTCCGCACGATGCTTCTGGAAATTATCTAGGAAGTGAAACGCTGCAAGTATGAATACCACGGATATTATTGCTTTCCACAACCTGCTCACTCTGGGACTGTTTCGTACCAGCCTCGGTGGCTGCCATCGCCATTGCGGCAATAATGAAGTAGGTCCAGCCTTGAGATTTATTCTTCTCATAATCTTTGTGTTAACCCCTCCTTGGAAAATAGAGGATGAGGAAAGAGTGTGAATGAATTGCGATCCGATGTAGACACTCCATAATTTTCTTATACTCAGGCATCAACGCAACCCATAGTCGCTATCTTCCAAATGACGAACGCGGTGAGCAGAACCCTGATTCTCCGAGGAAAACATGCCTTGTTGCGCAATTCTCGGTACTCAAGGTCTTGGCGAACCGGCGCCTGACACCCATGTTTCCCATGTGACGGCCCGAAGAATCCTGACCAGAGCCATGGGCCTGTGACATTGTTTGGCATAACTTAGAACTACCCGCGGATCCCGTGCGTGGCCCGATTACTTCTTCCTTGTTCTCAATTTACAATATTATGTGCTACTCAGTGAGGTGCCAAGCGACTGACATAAAACATGGCACACCCACCCAGAACCTCCAGCGTCGAAATTGAGTGCAATATCAAAACAATTAACCCAGTAATAAATACAGTACCAAGCTAAATAGTGTTGATAATTTAGACCTTTTTATTATTATTGTGTTCAGTGTTATTGATAAGAAAACAGAGTCCCTGCCTTGCATAAAAAGAGCTGTAGTGAGCCATGTTTTATTTCAGCCATTTGGGTGCATCACACATGGGATCAAGACTAATAATTAGACATGCTAAATTTATTATGGGCTCGGCCTGGCTTGGCAAGTTGTTGACTCTGCCAGTGGTACGTACGCGCGGAAGGCCAAGACAATTGGTCGATCACCCAAAAGGATTACAACCAAGCATGACGTGGCATGCAGACCCAGTATACGCGAGACAAGTCGTTGCCATGAGGTTTGCAAGGTCCAATGCAAGGCAGTCCAGGCGACAACATGAGACTTTCGTAAAAAAGAATTTGTCTGAGAACTGCAGGGCCCTGTCCTTCGTAACCCCTTCCGGAGCCATTACCTATGTAGTAGAAATCTGTCCGAGGATGCCGTAAGCTGGCTGGTTTGATACCACAGTTGTTCTTTGTCCATGTCTTTTCCAACGTGCGTGCCAAGTAAAGGGAAACAAACTGCTCGATACTACAAGAGCAATCTGACGCTAAAGGTCGTCTATGTCATTTGTCTTACCGATGTCGGTAGAGGTCCGTGGTTGGGGAAATTCGATGGGATAGCCACCGGCCGGCTCCAAGCTTCCTAATTTGGATTGATCTCTGTACCAAACTGAGATCCTTTTGATGTATGGGGAAATAGTACGGATTCAAGGCTTTTGAGTAGCTGATTGGTAGTGAGCACGTTGTGTTTTTGGGTCGGCAATATGCCTATCGGATACCCGAGGCATACACGAACACTCACATATCGCTACCATCCTGGATGAAGCATTCTAGGGACGCCCACGTGTAAAGCACTGCCAGTTTTCACTCTATAGACCATACGTGTTCGAATGCATTCCATGAGGGCAATGGTAGAACTTGATAACACAACGCCCGGACGTTAAAAGAGTTTCTCTAAGATATCGATGTGCCATCAAAGCCGGTTCAAGTTGTGAAGGCATAACTTACTCTCATATCATTTAAATTACTCGACATTTTGTCAGCCGATAACGTATAAGGATCGCAACGTTCCACCAACGCGGTAAAAAAATACAAGTAGAAGCCAAGTCTATGGCAACTAGTACATAAAACACAACATATCATTCTATATCAGAAGTATGATGCGTAGTAGACGTTGTAAATAGGGCTAGTGTAGATTTCCTACCTCGCTGCTAACCACGATGACATCTTCTCACGTCTGGACTCCGGGAGACTGGCCCTTATTGCCCTCCCATAGATGTTCTTGTTATGTGGTTTCTCACGAAGCCACCTACGCTATGTTGGCTAAAGTTCCAACAACATCCGGGCTTGTTCGCCATTGAAGTCTAATTTCGTCATCGCCTCAGACAAAGTGAGCGCTAGCCAAACACTCCAATATCTTCGCACTTGTTCCAGCCACTTGCCCAAATGATGTAATAGAGTCTGTAAATCACAGGCAGGTGCTCATAGCAGAAGAGCTAAATTGCAATAATGATTATGAGAATGACTTGATGAGGATGAAGCACAACATGATGTCATTCATCATCATACAAACCTGCCCGCCCTCGACTGAGTATATGAAAGGCAATTCGGCTTCATATGGGCTAAGGAGTATCGGAATATCGACAGATTTGACAATACAATCATAACTATCTACGTAGCAGAGCTATCGCCATGTCACCTAAGAAGAATACCGGTTCAGAGAACAAAGTAAGTCCGGAGCTCTCTCCTGTAGGAAACATATGTGTGCTAATTTGTCAAATAAGAGGGAAGCTGCCGGCCCCGTCCCATCCGAGTCTCTCGCTGCCGAGTCGTACCGCGAGGGCGGTGCTTTCGCCGAAAACGTCGGCGCTCATCTAGAAGACTCCAACACATCCAAGTCGAAGAAGAAATCAGAGTCTAGTAAACTAGACGCCGCTTCCAGCGAAGGTTATCGTAAAGGAACCCAAGACGAATCCTACGAGAATCCAAACGCCCGCAATCTTGGTAGCACGGAGAACATGCCTGATTCTTACGGTGGAGAGGCACCTTCATACGTCAACAGCCAATATGTCGATACCCATGGTCCAAAGGGCAAGAATTTGCACGAGGGATTCGATGATTCTGGCACCAGAGATGGCATTCAGGCTGCTATGAATGCCAAGATTGGCAGCAAGAATGATCCTAGTCGGTTGGCCGAGAACAAGTTTGAGATGCGCAATAGTGCTAATCCTCGGGCGGGTAACGAGGGAAAACTTTCAACTCATACGAAGTATGATGGCCTTGAACGGGATGCATCCGCTTGATTTGAAGTGACTGAGACGGACCATTTGACTTTACATTGTCACTCCCAATGAATGACAAATCTGGGGAGTGTTAATTTGAGAATCTAAGAGCAAATAATTCCTAAACTGAAAACAGATATTTTAAAACTTTGCCGTTCTTCTGCCAGCTTGTTTGGCCTTACCCCCTTTCTGGGTTCGTAGTATGTATTGTGTAGCGAGTGCTCATTTGGAATTGGACGAGGTCGGAGATTTTTGAAAAACACGCTTTAGACTCCAAGTGCAGGTCCATCTTGTGATACTCGGTTAACTGATACTAAGACATCACTACTTGCATGGCGGGAGCAAGATCTATGCGAATCTATTACCATAGGTGTTTTGTTCGATAGCTTTACATAGTGGTCACGCGTACGATATATGCCTGAATAATCAACAGTGGTAGTTCGATGGCAGCTCTGAACACTCCAAATTCATGTGGGCAGTGACTTTTTATTCAATAGCCTCAGCTGACGGTTGTATCAAAACCACACTGTGCTCTTCTTAATTATTCTCTAGTATGGAAACGGCGAATCAAATATCATCAAAAGCTCAGAAGATATTGACATCAATCCTAGATTACTGCCATTTGTATGCTTTAGAGGGCCGCCTTCTTAGATGGTGTAATAAGACACATGCTGTTGGTATTTATTTTGCTTCCTACTATGTTGGAAGAATAGTGAAAGCTGGGTGTATCTAAAATTATCTGGGCAAAGACGATGTTAGTCAAACAACAATAAAAATTGAAAGTTATCCACGCAGTGGCCAGGAATATTTGGCCGGTAATACTTTATGTATGTCCGGATTGGCTTGTTGGTTGGATGTTGGACCAACAGCTTTCATGTTACTCCTTCGCCCCTCCGGCCAGCATGACTGTCCATCTTGTTTCGGCCTGGAAAAAGACGCATTAATATTACAACGGCTTGATTACCAACTGCATAACATGTAATATTTTTATCTGTTATTCTTGCTTCCTCACAAACAATTGCTTACCTGCTGCAGCTTGTCGCTCTTAGAGTGCAACGGAACCAACTCGCACATGACAATAACACCTCCTCCCGCTTCTGGCGGCGCTGTGTGGGGATACTGAGCCATACGCGACTCCACATGGCAATCTTTCCAAGCATATAAACATGGACTTGTCCTGCTGTTAGTTTTCTCTTCAGTCATTCATATCTTCAATTCGATTCTTCCACTGTGATTCCGTCTGGAACGGAATTGACTTTCATTCTTCATTCTTTCTTCTTCTGTCTGGAACAGAATTATACTTCCAATCGCTTCACAAACCCTGTCCTTTATACTCTTCTCAAATAGTTTCGTCAACCTTTGGCCATTTGCTTCTTCAGTCTACCAACATGCTTCTGAGCGCTGGAAAGTTGATTATTGCCTTCTTGGCTCTGGGAGCCTCCGTGTTTCCTGCCCAGGGCGCTCCCACTGCTATTGGTTTTCGAAGTGTGAGTGTTATATAATCCTGACTTACGAAGGGGAAGAGATGAGCTACATGTTTTCAAAGGCCTTAATGCTAATAGCGATTGAATCTAGGCACACAACCCTCGCGAGATCTCATATGGATACGTATATGCGAGATCAAAGCGTCCCGCCTCATCTTCCCCTGGAGGGACACCGTAAGTGAATACTTCTACGGAAGTCGAGGTCACTGATCATCTCTCAGAGTTAACTTTGTTTTCCACTTAGTCCTCCATCAAAAGTTCCCCATCCTAATACGCCAACGAATCCTTCCAAGCCACTGTCCAAGGCACCCTCCAAGCCAGGGAGTGCTGTGTCAGATGCCGCTGCGGTAAGACTAAGCTTTCCTTCCTTTACTTGTTCATTAAAAATCTGCGCATATGAACCCAGAGGAATTGCAACATAAATATAGTTCATGCCTCATATGGGCTGATAAAATGGCAAGTTACCATTGGCTAACTTGCTAAGCAGGAGCACAAGCAAATAAACAACGGCCCTTACTCCTACAAAAAGACGAAGTGGGAAACAGAGCAGATATACGAATTCTGGGGAGCAGATAAAAGCGCAGCTGGCCTCTTGGGACAGTATGGAATCGGAACCGAAAAGGACATGATCACGGTCTACCAAGCCTGGAACGACAAGGACTCTCGGCCAACCGGAAGAATGACATTCAGTGACATGTTGATGTGGTCATGGAAGACGGAGGGTAGGGCCCCTGGAGAGTTGTCAAAGGTCCGATTTCATAACGTGGTGAATGAGGATGTGGAAGATGTTCTTGAAAAGGTGGAAAAGGACAAGCAAGTCCAATTTCCTGTCGAACTAAAGGCATCTGACACTGGTTACAAGGGAGAACTTTTCAAAAACTTGGGATCTATCGAGACAAAGAACACTTTGATGGGGAACAGCCTCACTGGAAGCCTTCAGAAAATCCTCAAAACTCCCGAGATGAAGCCCAAGAAGATTACTACGATCTATGTCTTCAAGCAAGGTCAATCATTCATGATGGACATTACTCTGGGCGCCTGATCATTGGCTAGGAAGATCTATAGCTTACTATGTATTCCCTTCAGTTGGTTCATTAAAAATGATAGAAAGGGATTAGTACGTACTGTTATTCTATAGAAGATAGTTTTTAAAAAGGGGAGGGAGGGTTTCAATGACAGTAAGGACAATAACTCTGCATCCTCGCCCGTTCACATAATGAAGTTGGAAAGAGGAAATTGCCTGTCAGGCAACTTTGTCTGTTAGAATATATAGAAATTCCCTCGGAATATTTGCTATGGCGGGGACCTTTTATTGGAACTTCGTTCCTTGTAAGTAAAGGAGTACAGAAATGAGGACGGTTCAACGGCAGCGCCCAAAGCCGAGGAATGACATATTACGTAAAATGGCTTGCTTACTGCCGCTTGGATGCGGATCCCTGCAAACATAAAGCTATTTTCGCTGCCAACAGACAGTGGCGCAGTCTTAGCTACCTACCAACTACCTAACTACGTTGCAGTATTGTAACCAATGCAATGCAGCTTGGGGATGCAGAATTAACTCTCCCTTATCTCCAGCTATATCTGTTTGGTATTTAAGGTTGTATAAATAGTGTAATGGAAAGTTTTCCAGTCCGGACTTCTCCTGTACACAACCATCAAACAAGGCCATGTAAACGGGCGTCCTTGACTACCTATCTAACCAGCATGCCTATCCTAAGTCTCCCTAGTGAGCTCCTTCATCTTATTATTATTCATTCCATCATAGTACGGGGCGTAAAACGCGGTGTTCGGTTGAGGCTGGTATGCAGTAAGTGACCTACTACAGGCATTGGTTTTCTATATTCTGGCTAATGCAGGTATTCAGAACAGTTCGATGATGTGTTCATACCAGCTCTCTTTCAAACGCACATTCTAGACTCCTTTTCCGCGCCGTATATTGGCTGGGAGTGGTGGTCACGCAAAGACTCATGTGGATCTATTAAGCTCTGGCATGACTACCTTGTTTTCCGTGTTCTTGGCGAGAGAAACCCAGACGTAGGGCGCTTTATGGAGATTCGCAATGCTGGCAAGGCTTTGAGTCATCTCTCTGGTGATGTTCTCTCTCTAGATGAAACTGTCCAAGGCCTGTGTTGGCTGGCATTGGAGCTAGGCACCAACTGCCCCGGCGAACGACAGCTGTGGTTGAAGGGAGACGGTCGCGAATGTTGGGTCATCTACCCTGATCAATATCACCCTCCAAATGTCGAGCTTGCGTTAGAGCGACAAAGTGATTCAAGCCAGAGAACCCCGCCATCGAATGCGCAACTCGATCTGCTTTGCGGTGCAGCTTACTTCAACCTGATTTCAGTGGCCGAAGATCTGCTACAGCAGAACCATGACCTGAGGTACGTTCATGTCGATCCAGTCAATTGCTGTACATTTTCCCTAAAAAAAGCTAGTCCAACTGACGATGGAGGCCTCTTCCCATCGCCAATTTGGATTGCCTCCTTCCGTGGACATGTTTCTATGTTAGACTTGTTCCAACGACATGTCCTCTCCAAGGCGTCCTATACCTTCTCAGATGACCAAAGCTATTACGATTGGGCCAATGAGAATACAAAGGATGCCATCATAGGCGCTATAGCCAGTGGCAATTTGGATGTGTTTTTCAGTGTCCTTTTCCCTCCAAGTGTGCGGCCATCTCCGCCACCCATTTCTGAGGCATCAAAGTGCCTACACGGCCAAAGTCTTATGGACATGTGCTATCATAGAGCCTTCTCCCCTACGCCTACTATGTATGATTTTATCATGAACACATTCCCTGACATTCACGATGAGGATCGCAGGATCGGGTACCGGCGACGAGACGAGGTGGCTAGGTACGCCAGAGACGGCAATCTGGAAATGGTGCGTCATCTCATGAGCGCCGGCACAAAGGTTCATCGTGGGGGCTTTGCCAGGCTTGCAAACCCCCTTTATCGAGCGTGCCAGGGAGGCTACGAGGATACGGTCACATTCCTTCTTGGTCGCAATGCCAAATACAATGGTGACGTGCTCTTTAAAGCCATTAGAGTCGGTAGTTTGAACATTCTGGGGAGGCTCTTAGACCACGATGCAACGGTTCACAACGAAAAGGATAGTTTCCATGGCGAAGTGCTGTCAGAAATCATCCGAGCAGAGCATACGGCGATACTTGACTTGGTTTTGGAGAGGGGCTACATCGTTACCAAAGAACGGCATGAGGATGCGATGAACTCAGCCATAGCGAGCGGCCTTGAATCTATGGTGGAATTCCTGGAAAGAATCAATATAGCTGAATAGATGTTGAGCCAACTTAGGGTCTCAAGAATGTATACTGGAAGCCCTTTGGCTGACCCTAGCAACCATTTTCAGAGTAGGACCAACCATCACGTAATATATGGCATCCCGCAGAAGCCTCTGTGGATCAGAGGCTGTATAATCTGGCACCCTGGTAAAGTTACAGCTACCATCAAGGCAGGAATACTTGTTATAATGGGTTCTTCCGCATTGTAGAGGATTGCTGCGTAACGATCTAGTACCGGATATTCGAGGTAGGAATGCAAGGTAGCTACTTGCAGGGCCATTGCGTGTCGAAAGGTTTGGGACAATACCCCCCTACTCTTCTCTGGCCTCAGAAGAGTGTGAAGCTGTAAAAGCCAAAATCAAGAGCCATGCAGTCGTAATAGAATAGCTCAAAATGCCGGAATATTCATGTCAAACTTCGAATATCTGTAGACGCTATTTAGTAAACTTGAAACTCTGACATGTGTCACTGGCAACCAGTGCTTCATGAGTTGTATGTTTCACTCCTCGACGAGCCACAGATCAGACAACACGTGACACAAGGATAGGTACATTGACAGAGTTTTTCCATGTCTGAACCTTTTTATACTCAGAAAAGTCAAAATTCTCAACACCATAGACTGTGCCCAGGCATCAACGCCTCCAAGAACTCTAATCAGGGCTGGCTAATATACAACTCGGCCATTGCCCCCATATGCTTACATCCACACATTCTTCTTCAGCTTGATCTAGCTTGCTGCGAACATGTCAGTATCTAACCATAGCCAAGGCCTGGCCATAGCGAGAGACCAGATCCTACCACGACTCGAATCCTCCCAGATTCCCGACAAAACACAGATCAAACTTAAGCTTTGATGGCTCGTCTCCGCCTAGGTTGACTCAACACAGCACATAGCGTGCTGAAAACTACGGGTTATATGTTATCTCCGTGATGAATCACGACCCATTTTCAGGCTTGGTCTTCAGCCATGTATTGTGTCGAGTCTATCTAGGCGGAGGCAGCCCTGGAAGCTCAAGTTTGATCTGTGGTTAGTATAATCTCAACAAAGAGGGAACGTCAGGCCTCTCTGTGTATATGTAGGTGGAGGGAACTCCGCTCGAGGCTTGGATTGGAAAAATTCATCGGATAGAACTACATGTACACTCAACTGAATAACCTTCTGATTCAGTGTGAGAAAGATCGGTATCGGGTACAGGGTAAGCAACACTTGGACAGACCGGGTCAAGTGTGACGTCAAAAACAGGGGCCACTTGGCGGTGACACCGAGCTTGCCTCTTTTTTCTTGCCTTATATGTGCCTTGCTGGAGCTCCTGGCGCATGAGGGGTGAGACATTAGCAAGCCAAGAGCAGGAACTACGACCAGGCATGGGCTGACATGAAAGGGCCAACGAGTGTATTGCATAGATAGTCAGCTCTGCCATTGCATTGCCCCTGGCGACGCACGTTCAAGATCCATGCAAACGCCGCAGCCGCGAAGATGAGATTCCAATGCACGTGAAATCCATTCAATTGTTTGTGCCTTAGCTTGATGCCTGACACGGTGCCAATTGCTGACGCTGATGGAGGGTCAGTGGCCAAAATTTTTGTTATCGCCCCACCAAGAAAAAAATCACCCCGCCTCGCCTCCAGTCAAGCCAACGGCAGCATTCTAGGCTTTCTCACACACCTTCCTCCCCCTCCACGATAGACCCTGGACAGGAATAGCCATCCATCGGTACTGGCTGGTTTGTTTTTCTATCCTTTGTCGTGCGGAACAGAATTTTGTGTTCCCCTTTTTCTCTTTTCCCGGAACATTTTTTATTGCTCCTGCGGTTTGAACCCCTCAGAGCATCTTCTACAGCCAGGGTTTTCGTTAACCCCGCGGTAATCTTTTGTGGCCTGCGCAGTTCAGTCCGCAACATCCCAGAAGCATCTTCAATTTAATTCCTTTTTTATTTCGCTAGATCGCCATCATGCCTCCTTCTTCGTCCAAGGAGAAGCGACTCGCCAAGAAGGCCGCCGAGGGCAAGCTCAAGGGCAAGGCTGGCAAGGCCAAGAAGAACGAGGAGGTCCAGCTCGACGCGAATGGCAACCCTATTGTTGACGAGGACGCCTTTGCCACCACTGGCGCCAAGATCGATGAGGTCAACCGTCTTGCCCAGCAGATGGACGAGCACGGCATCTCTGACCGTGTCACCACCGGTGTGCTCGCCTCGACCCCCACCAGCAAGGACGTCAAGATCACCAGCGCCAGTCTTGTGTTCCACGGCCGCGTACTCATCACCGACTCCACCCTCGAACTGTCTTATGGCAAACGATATGGACTCCTCGGCGAGAACGGTTGCGGAAAGAGTACTCTCCTCAAGGCAATTGCCGCCCGCGAGTTCCCCATCCCCGAACATCTTGACATCTACCTGTTGAACGAGGGTGCCCCTCCCTCTGAGCTTGGTGCCCTTGAGTGGGTCGTCAAGGAGGCCGAGACGGAACTGGAGCGTCTCGACAAGCTTGCTGAAGACCTGCTGGAGAAAGAGGGCCCCGAAAGCCCCGTGCTGATCGATCTTTACGAGGCAAGTTGGAACGACTGGAAAGAGACACCCTATTGAATTACTTGAAGCCTTACTGACAACGAGCAGCATATGGACAAGATGGACCCCTCAACCTTCGCCACCCGTGCCTCTCTGATTCTTACCGGTCTCGGATTCAACAAGAAGACCCTCCACAAGAAGACCAAGGACATGTCTGGTGGCTGGAGAATGCGTGTCGCCCTGGGCAAGGCTCTCTTCGTCAAGCCATCTCTGCTTCTGCTCGATGACCCCACTGCTCACTTGGACCTCGAAGCTTGCGTGTGGCTTGAAGAGTACATGAAGAAGTGGGACCGCACTCTCGTCCTTGTCTCTCACTCCATGGACTTCCTCAACGGCGTGTGCAACACCATGATTGACATGCGTGGTAAGTTGCTGACCTACTATGGTGGTAACTACGATTCGTACCACAAGACCCGATCTGAGAACGAGACCAATCAGGCAAAGGCCTACACCAAGCAGCAGGAAGAAATTGCCCACATCAAGAAGTTCATTGCCAGTGCCGGTACTTACGCCAACTTGGTCAGACAGGCCAAGTCCCGACAGAAGATTCTTGACAAGATGGAGGCCGACGGTTTCATCCAGCCCGTCACCCCCGACAAGGTCTTCACCTTCCGCTTCGCTGATGTGGAGAAGCTCCCTCCCCCAGTCCTGTCTTTCGACAACGTCACATTCTCCTACTCTGGTAAACCAGAGGACGACCTCTACCGCAACCTGGAACTTGGTTTCGACATGGACTCCCGAACTGCCCTGGTCGGACCCAACGGTGTGGGCAAGTCCACCCTGCTGCGTCTCATGACTGGCAAGCTGTCTCCTACTGGCGGTTCCGTCACCCGCCACACTCACTTGAAGCTCGGTCTCTACTCCCAGCACAGTGCTGAGCAGCTTGATCTCACCAAGTCTGCTCTTGACTTCGTCCGTGACAAGTACAGCGAGAAGTCCCAGGACTACCAGTACTGGCGCCAGCAGCTTGGCCGCTACGGTCTGACTGGTGATTCCCAGACTGCCCTGATGGGCACACTGTCAGAAGGCCAGAAGAGCCGTATCGTCTTCGCCCTGCTCGCCATCGACGGACCCAACATGCTTCTGCTTGACGAGCCTACCAACGGATTGGATATTCCTACTATCGACAGTTTGGCTGACGCCATCAACGCCTTTAGCGGTGGTGTTGTTGTTGTGTCCCACGATTTCAGGTATGTTTACTCCCCCTTCAGTTTATGCCAACCACAGTCTGCTAACTCGCAAAACCTAGATTGCTCGACAAGATTGCCAAGCAGATTCTCGTGTGTGACAACAAGACCATCCAGGAGTGGGATGGCTCAATCGGCGAGTACAAGAACTACCTGCGCAAGAAGATGATTTCTGCCGGCGCCGTCTGATTCGGTGGAACATGAGGATACGACATTTACAATCTTATTTTATAGAGTTAACGACGCAGACGGGACATTAAAAAAATTGCATGACCAGAGCGGCTTCACGGGGTACAGCGTCGCGCGGCTTGCCATCAGGAATGGCAGCGAGGTTTTTTTTTTTGTGATAGAAAAAAAGTTCGACGAAGCCGCAAGGACGCCCCGGGGGGAGCTGAAGATACCCCCTCGATTTTTTACCCTCACCCATAGAAGCGGCTTGTGGCCTCTCACATGACCTAACGCGTTTTCTTGTCGTATGGGATAGAATGGTTGAATTCTGAATTTTTTTTGTCTCTCTCATTTGTACGATTTTGGGTTTCCGACCATGCCAGAGAAGGCTGAAATAGCTTAGTACAAAAATGGCATTCAAAAGTTGCACATAGAAGAAGGAAATTTGCCTGTGATCAGTGTCGTATCGTCCGTTCGAGAAAGTTTTGAGTGATGATATGGAAATATAGTGTCTGATTATCCATTTTCACACGCAGGTCCTGTGTGTTATTGATGGCTGGTCGTCAATGCATGATGGCAAAAGAAAAAACCCGTGTCTGGGCGCTAGCGAGATGGGTGATTGCGTACTCTCGCGCTTTCGTGGTGTGTGGTAGGGTGAGGGAAATACGTATTGGATAGGTCATTATTCTGTGACGTGCCTTCGCAGGATGGATGGATGGATGGATGGATGGATGGAGCCCAGGCATTTTTGTGGGCGGTGACTGAAAAGGCGGAAATGGCACGGGAGTATCCCTGCGGTGTGTTTGAGTGTGAGGCTATCATGACCCCGTCACGTGATTAAAACAAGCAGTCCGATTGTTTTGGCCATCAAATATCTATCATTGAGCAGAGAGATTTTAGCAGAGAGACCCTATGGCCTCTAGGCGGCTGCTCTGCTTAGCTGGCAATTACTGGGACAGTAGTTGGTGGACGCGTCGTCTGTAATGGCTAGGTAGGGTTCCTTTTTTTGGAACCTGCTGGCACAACGTCGCAGTGGCTGGCGACTGAGAGATGCAGGATTTCCAGGAGGAGCTGCTCGCAGACGTTACAGGGACCATGATACTATTTACCCAGCTAATCTTAGGAACCCCACCGTGGATCGAGAGCCGGGGAAGCCCGACTCGCATGTCCGGGAGCGGAGATGGTCTCTTCCCGAGAGCACACACATTAATCGCCAAGTCAGAGGTAGATAAGCGACTGGTGGTTCAGGGGAGAGAAGGGGGAACGGATAATCAATTTCACCTGGGGGGAGAGGGTGTATTGCGAGTGTGAGTGAAAAGAATACGAAATTTGGGAAAAAAGAAAAAAGGAAAGGCGGGGAGGGGAGCCCAGCATAAAACTGCATGCAAGGCGTCGACGGCTTTTCACAGGGGACGAGAATCTTGGGGACAAAACCAGCCCGATGTGTGAGCCGACATGTCAGGGAGGTGGACAGTGCGCGCATGCATCGTACCAACCCACACACGATGTATGTGCTATGGACAATAGTCAGGGAACACGGATGCCAGTGAATGGCTTTTCTTACTCAATGTAATTATCAAGATAGGAGGGGAGAAATGAGAGAGGCATGCTCATTTCTTGATACTCCTTGGGGAGGTTGTTGCCTCATGTTGGTGTTTTGAACAAGGCAGGGCGCACGGTAAGCCACGTACGATTCTGGCGGGCTGTAAGGCAGCGCTACATGATGCTGTGGAGGAATGGGGGAATCGAGCCTGAGAAGCGCGTGCGACGACGTGTTGGCTCAGCTGGCCCCATTTGTGGTGTCGGAATGCGCCCGGCAGTCTGTATGCCCCTGGTGAGCGAGTATTTGGTGCATTTCGATGTACTACGAAGCTCCGTGGAAAACTTAATTTAGTGCCTGCGATGTTCGGCAGGCTTGCGTGGTCGACGTGAGCTTGAATTTGGGAGAGGGAGGGTGCTAATTCATCTTGGGCCGGCTCAGCCATCGCGGCATGCCGTACATACATTCCGTACATCCATTGTAGCGAAGATGGTGGTGATGAACAGGGGGCTGGGTGAGCACGATTATGATGGCCATGATTGGGGTGATGTGTGGATGGCTAGCTGTGGGAAGATGCAGGGAGAAAGGGTGTGGCGAGCTGGCGGAACGGCGAAGTTCTCGCTCGCCCAGTGTTTCCGGGCGCAAGGACAATGGGGAGGACTGGGCTTCCCTCCTTCCTCCGCCCCTTCTTGAATTCTGCTCGCCTTCTAATGCACGTCGATAATGTCTGATGGAAGCAGCCACTCACGGAAGTAAATGGCGCCAGGCGAACGTCCCGGTAGCAGGTACGCCGTAGGGGAGGTACCCCGGGAGGTGGGTGACAAGGGCATTGATGCACGCACTAAAGCACTATCTCCGGCACGGTCCAGCTCGATTGCAATGCTGGGTTGGCTGCTGTGGTGCTATTGATTGATGACAGGACAAATAGGCCCTCTCTTCCGTCCCAACGATTACATCTGCTTCCATTGTCCCTGCTGTTGGGCGTTGCGATGTTCGGGGTCCCAGGTACCTTGTGCGGCAGGCGGAAGCATGCGGGTAGCGACAGGTGCAAGGTACTGGCTATTCCTACCTGAGGAGCTAGTGTCGAGAGGTACGTACAAGGTGTGGCACCTACCTAGCAGGTAGGGCGTGGGAGGTACCTGACAGCGGGCGACATTGAATTTGGGACACTCTAGCATTTTCCTGCTTCCTTATTCTCGAGTCTGCGATGAGTATCATCAAACTATTGAGCGCTACTGATAAAAATATAAGAGGCGACGCGCTAAAATCCGGCAATTTGTATTGTTTTATGCTGCTGAAGCATTCTGGGCATTGTAGAAAGTGGTCGCGTTGAATCTGATGTCTCATTTCTTCTGTCACCCTGTGCAGGTTGCCGTTCTGGTTGGCCTGGGGCAGCCGCTGGCCAGTAAGATTGGCCGAGAGCAAATCGATCGTCAGAACTCTGAAGCTGGAACCCCAACCAACGCCGCCAGCAGCAAAGTGGGCTGGCTCATCAGACTGACCAGACCAGACCAGACTGACATGGAGACAGGACAGACTCCGGACAACGCCTCACTTGCCTTGGCCCGGAAAAAAAGGCGATCGGCCAGCTGCTGTAGACTCATCATGGCTGCCTCTTCCTGCCCACGTCCATCATAGACCTCCCCTCTCATCCCATTGCCTCCTCCCTCCCCCTCACCCCATCTCCCCCATCGCATCACGACGACGCCTCGCGATCGGCTTCAAAGCGTCGCCCGTAGGAACCAACACCGCGCGGCACCAACGCCCGCCGCCCACCACCCACCACCACCTCGCGGCACCTCGCACACTCCTAGGGAGGCGCCGCGCCCACGAACACATCGCATCGCATCCCAAGACCGCCCCCAGTCATCGTGCATCCTGCCGTTCTCCCCTCCGCCCTGACCATTGATTGGCAATGCCCACCACCCGACAGACAGATAGCCTGTTGATTCCCTTTTCCCTCCTCATCACCTCGGGCCTCGCTCCTGCCGCCCACTAGACTGTGCTTGTCATCCGAGTAGAGTATCGTGCCTCTTTCTTCGCTGTCGCAGCCTCCATCACCCACTGCAACACTACGCTCGCCTGCGACTCGTACAGTCCCGGCCCTCCGAATGGGCCCAGCGCTCGCCCTTTCCATTTCAGCCTAGACAAATCCCCAGACGGCACCTGAGGAGGCTGCAGCCCAGTGACGGCGTGCAATCTTATTGACCCAGGTCGCAGCCATGGATACCAACGGGTTTTATTCCACCGTGCTGCACCCAGCACACCAGGTCGATGCCGAAGATGACCGTGGCCGACAACACCAGCGCGACACGATGAGTGCAGGGAGCTCTGGTCCTCCACCTTCGTCTTCGTCAGCGCACCGACACCTTGAATCCTCCTCTGCCTTCAGACTGCGGTCGCCCTCCAGCAGCGCCCATTCCGACCACCACCACGGGCACAATTCCAATCCCAACCACAACGCTCCCCATCCACCACCGCCGTCCTACACCTCGTCTGCCGGCTCGCACCATCACCACCACCCTCAGTCGTCGCCCCAGCATCTCCGATCCAGCCTGCACGCGCCTGGCGGCAGCCCATACATGGCACAACAACAGCCGCAGGGCTCGTCCTCTGTTGGCGGGCCCGTGGCTCCCACGCTGCCACCGCCGTCGGGGCTTGCAGCACCTCAGACCTCAACGTCGCCGATGACTGGTGCAAGCCATCATCACCATCCGGGTCCCTCGCCATTGCACGCACCGTCCGGCTACTATCCTCCCCCGTCCTCATCGGAGAGCCATCGACACGCGCGCGATAACAGCGGTAGCAGCAGTGGCAGCGCTGCCAAGCCCACGAGGAGCTTCTACGATCCAACTACAGACTCGTCGTCTCACGAGCGTCGCGTCTCAGACTCGTGGCAGACCACAACCCCCAAGGTGAGCAAACACCACGCCCAATCCCCCAATTCACGTCAAACCCGCCTTGTACGTGACTTGTCCGCGTTGGCAGGTCCTTCCGCCCCCGTCAATTTTTTTATTGTACAACTGCGACTGCTCCTTTGTGTCTTGTTAAAAAAACACCACGCCATTAATTGCATGCGCATCGCCCTTGGTTCTTTCGCCCCCCCAAAATTTCCCTCGACCCCCTTCTTTCATCACCACCCAAAAAAATCCCGAAACAAGCGTCCGCGCCCATCCTTATTAGTGTGCAACGTGTGCTGACCTGGTAAATTTTCTTTCCCCAGCACCAACCACGCGAAGCTTATGCCTACTCCCAACAATCCGATAAGCCATCCTCGTCATATTACAACGGCAACAGCTACTCATCGCCAAAATCATCAATTCATCGCCCTCGCAGCCCTTTATCTCACCACCCAAACCCACATCGGGGGTCGTTAAGTCCGCCCAGCCGACAGTCACACTTGGCATCGCCCGGCTCGAAGCATGCAGGCGCGCCCAGCATGACCTCCACGTCTAATGGAGCGTCGACCATGGCGCCCATCATGAAGACTGATCTTGCTGCACCCTCACCCAAGCCTACGCCCCCTAGTGTACGTGTTTATCCGATACCCTCTTTCCCCTTCAACCGTGTTTGTCTCAGGCTAATAAAAAGATTTCTTAGACCGCAAGCCGTGCAGACCCCATGTCTTTCTCCAACATTCTCCTAAACTCCGAGCCTGCACCCCAGCCCCGCGAACGACCCGTGGACGTGGAGCCTCGTGAGCCCGAAGCCGATCGAAAACCCAAGATCGAGCCCGAGATCAAGGAGGAAGCTGATAAGCTGATGCCTGATCGGGATGACAACGATACCGAGTTAGAGGCAGAGGCAGAGATAGTGCCCGTCAAGAAGAGGGAGGTGAAGAAGAAGGCACCCCGAAAGTCAGGTCTCGGTCGCGTGTCCGATGTCCGAGACGAGGCTACCCCCTCTAAGCCTGGGCGCCGTAACTCATCGAGGAAGGAATCACCTGCTCCTCGCATATCCTCCAAGCGCCAGGCTAACGGCCAGGAGAAGGAGCAAAAGGCTTGGTCAAACGAAATGGAAAAGAAGATCCAGAATGTCGATAAGCAGATTGAGAAGAACATTGCCAGTCTGGACAAGTCGGAATTCGATGAAGACGAATACAAGATGCGTGCCGCCAAACGCCGCAAGGTCATGTCCGATTTCGATACCGACCGGAACGTTCGTCGACGGGAAGACTACGTGAAGCTGGCAGGTAGGCGACTTGGAGATCATGCCGAGCTCGGTAAGAGGCGATACGAGGAAATGTACTACGAAGAGGCTCTCCACGAAGTCCGTGAGCAAGAAGTCTATGCTGAGAAGGAACGCAAGAAGGACATGCAGCGCAAGCGACGCCGTGAGAAATCCATGGCCGTCACTATGGAGCAGAAGGAAGCTGCCCTTGCTCGTGCCAACGCTGCCGAAGATGAGACCGAACGCCAGAAGCATCTTCGTGATGCTGAACGAGCCAATAAGAAGGCCCAGCAGACGAAGTTGATCTTGCAAAAGGGCATCAAGGGCCCTGCCCGGAATGTCGACCTCAACCTTGATGGTGGTACCATGTCCAGCTTCCAAGCCTCCGACGCCGAGACTAGTGGCAAGAAGACCAAGCGTGGTGGCAACCGGCCAAAGAAATCTAAGGAACAGAAGCAGGCCGAAAAGGACTCCGCCGAGGCGGCTCAGGCTGCTATTGATGCAGGTGAAGAGCTCCCTCCCCTTGCCCCCCGTGAGGATAAGGAGGGCAAAGAAGCCAAGGAGGCCAAGGAAGGCAAGGTTCGTATCAAGATCAAGAAGTCCAAGGATAAGGAGAAGTCCAAGGACAAGGGCAAAGACAAGACCGAAGTGGACAAGGACAAGGAGAACCGCGAGCCTGGAGCCGAAAAGGTCGACGACACGCCTGACTTGGAGAAGAAGTTTGCCAGCAAAGGCTACAATCAGATTTACGATCAGATCTGGCGGGACATGGCCCGAAAGGATGTTAATAAGACCTTCAAGCTTGCCACTGATTCTTATGCCACCAAGGCGTCGAATCTCAAGAAGACTGCCATCCTTGCTTCCAAGGAGGCAAAGAGATGGCAACTGCGTACGAACAAGGGCACCAAGGATCTGCAGGCCCGTGCCAAGAGGGTCATGCGAGACATGATGGGCTTCTGGAAGCGCAATGAGCGAGAAGAAAGAGATCTGCGCAAGGCAGCAGAGAAGCAGGAGATTGAGAACGCCAGACGCGAAGAGGCTGATCGTGAAGCTGCTCGCCAGAAGAGAAAGCTCAACTTCCTGATTTCTCAGACCGAACTCTACTCTCACTTCATCGGCAAGAAGATCAAGACAGACGAAGTGGAGCGTAGCACGGACAACCCGGACATTGCTCCCGATGCCAAGCAAATCCCTCACAACAAACTGGATGTCGCCGAACCTGACGGCCCCATGGGCAAGGTAACTGATTTTGAGAATCTCGACTTCGATGACGAGGACGAGACGAACCTCAAGGCCGCTGCCATGGCCAACGCTCAGAACGCCATTGCCGAGGCACAGAAGAAGGCCCGTGATTTCAACAACGAGCGTTTGGACATGGACGATGAAGGCGAGATGAACTTTCAGAACCCAACAGGTTTGGGCGACGTCGAGATCGAGCAGCCTAAGCTCATCAATGCCCAGCTCAAAGAATACCAGCTCAAGGGTCTCAACTGGCTCGTCAATTTGTACGAACAGGGTATCAACGGTATTCTTGCCGACGAAATGGGTCTCGGCAAAACTGTACAGTCCATTTCAGTTATGGCGTATCTCGCCGAGAAGCATGACATTTGGGGTCCTTTCCTGGTTGTTGCTCCTGCTTCAACCTTGCACAACTGGCAGCAGGAAGTCGCAAGGTTCGTCCCCGAGTTCAAGATTCTCCCTTACTGGGGCAGTGCTGGTGATCGAAAGATTCTTCGCAAGTTCTGGGATCGAAAGCACTCTACCTACCGAAAGGATGCCGCTTTCCACGTTTGTATCACTTCCTACCAGCTCGTTGTGTCCGATGTAGCCTACTTCCAGAAGATGCGCTGGCAATACATGATCCTGGACGAAGCCCAGGCTATCAAGAGCTCCTCGAGTTCCCGTTGGAAGAGCTTGTTGGGCTTCCACTGCCGAAACAGACTGCTCCTTACAGGTACTCCGATTCAAAACAACATGCAGGAGTTGTGGGCCTTGCTTCATTTCATCATGCCTTCCCTGTTCGACTCCCATGATGAATTCAGCGAGTGGTTCTCGAAGGATATTGAATCACATGCTCAGAGTAACACGAAACTGAATGAAGATCAGCTGAAGCGTCTGCACATGATTCTGAAGCCCTTTATGCTTCGTCGTGTGAAGAAGCATGTGCAGAAGGAGCTTGGTGACAAGATCGAGAAAGATATCTTCTGTGATCTCACCTACCGTCAACGCGCCTACTATAGTAACCTTCGCAACCAGATCAACATCATGGATCTCGTTGAGAAGGCTACGATGGGTGATGAGCAGGATTCTGGTACACTGATGAACTTGGTGATGCAGTTCCGCAAGGTCTGCAACCATCCTGACCTCTTTGAGCGTGCTGAAGTTACCTCGCCCTTCTCCTTGAGCTATTTCGCGGAAACGGCCTCCTTTGTACGAGAGGGGAATAATATTCCGGTTGCCTACTCGGCACGCAGCGTCATTGACTATGAGCTGCCCTCTCTTGTCTGGACGGAGGGTGGTCGGCTCGAAAAGCCCGGCCAAGACAATATCAAGGCTGGATGGCGCAACTCGGCTCTTGCCCACATGCTGAATATTTATTCGCCAGAGCACATCCGGGAAAGTGCTGACGGGAATAAGGGTTTCTCATGGCTGCGGTTTGCCAATATTAGCCCTGGAGAGGTCTACCAGGCAACTCGTCAAAGTCTGTTTGCCCGTGCCGTGGATGAGCTGCAGAAGACGAACCGCTTAGGTCGGGTCAAGGTCGCATACGATGATCCGGAAGACAAGGGTTATACACCGGCTCACGCTCTTTTCAACATTGTAGAGCGCAATGACCGACAGCCTCTGGTGGAGGTGCTGAACGAGGGCGTGATGGGGACGCTCATGAATGTCGCTAGAGCAGAGTACGATGAGTCTGGCCTTGGCCGCCTGGAGCAGGCCGGTCGACCGCGTGCGTCTGCTCCTCCTGTCACCGTCTCTTGCAACAAGCGCAGTGCCATCACTGAACTGGACAATGTTCTTTTCAACATTCCCATGCGTAAGGCACTGTACGGCCCAGCCCAATGGGAGGAGGAGGCTCTCGTGGAGAGGAAGGTGCCGCTTGAGCTCTACCCCACGAAGCAGACTCTTCCAAAGCCCGATGGCGAGTTGAAGCGGTTCACCAACATTGCCGTTCCCTCTATGCGTCGCTTCGTCACAGACAGCGGCAAGCTTGCTCACTTGGATCAACTGCTCTTCAAACTCAAGAGCGAGGGTCACCGTGTGTTGCTTTACTTCCAGATGACTCGCATGATCGACATGATGGAGGAGTACCTCACATACCGAAACTACAAGTACTGCCGATTAGATGGTTCGACTAAGCTGGAGGATAGACGAGATACGGTGCACGATTTTCAGACCCGACCTGAGATTTTCATCTTCCTACTGTCTACCCGTGCCGGTGGTCTGGGTATCAATCTCACCACTGCCGATACCGTTATCTTCTACGATTCGGATTGGAACCCAACCATCGACTCTCAGGCCATGGACAGAGCTCACAGATTGGGACAGACCAAACAGGTTACAGTCTATCGTCTTATCACCCGCGGAACCATCGAGGAGCGTATCCGAAAGCGTGCTCTTCAGAAGGAAGAAGTCCAGCGTGTCGTCATCCAGGGAGGCGGTGCCAGCGTCGACTTTTCTGGTCGCCGTGCTCCAGAAAACCGCAATCGCGATATTGCCATGTGGCTTGCTGATGACGAGCAAGCCGAAATGATTGAACGCCGCGAGAAGGAGCTCCTTGAATCTGGAGAGCTTGACAAGAAGCCAAAGAAGGGCGGCAAGCGTAAGAAGACTGAGCAGCCCAGTCTGGATGACATGTACCATGAGGGTAAGATATTTTCTGACACGTTTATCAATTTCCATGAGTTTCTAGACCAGTAGCTAACTATATTTTGCTTTTTAGGCGAGGGTCATTTCGACGATGGCAGTAAGCAGCCGGGAGCTTCAGGAACAGCGACTCCTGCTGAAAGCGATACCAAGGGCAAGAAGGGCAAGGGCAAAAGCAGTACGAAGAGGGCCAAGACCACGAAGCAGAGACTAGCCATTGCAGATGGTATGGTCGACATTTAATAGGACGAATTTGGTTACAGCCCCACGGCTGTTGTAATACAGGAACTCTTGGTGAGATAATTTGGAACTGGCATGGGCGAAAACGGCGTCAAAATGAATAACTTGATTTGGGATTTCGAGGACAAGATAAGAGGAGAAGCTCTCCAGTCCCTGAACCGCGTGGGAGTGTTGAACTTGATTTTAAGCCGAGTGGAGAGGGGAGAAGTGTGCATCATGTGGGTGGGATTGAATTGGGGGCTATAGATGTTTCTTTTTTATTCTTTCTTTTCCTTGCGATTTTTTCTTATTGTTCAACATTACCGATGGGAAAGAAAAGGGACTCAAAAAAATTATGGCCAACGTTCCTTGATGATATTGGACTGGCCGTTTTGGTGTATGCTCCGGGGATAGAGGCGCCGAGTGTAGTAGTACCAATAGAGACGCGTGTATCATTTCTAGCATGCCCTGCATCTGTGCCCGATGAAGATAACTCTTTTGATTAAGTGTTCTTGGTGTGGTTTTACAAGCTTAAGACGTCACGGTCAAGTTGGGGTTGAGTGATGTCTTGGTGGCGAACGTTATGCTGGTACATCACGGTTGGCGAAACGGCACCTCACTCCTTGTAGCAGCATGCGAACATCTTTCCTTTTCATGAGATCTTCTTGCTTTTCATTTGAGCTAGCTATCTGTTCGACCGAACTCCTTGTGATATCAAAACGCCGTTCCCTGCATGGTTGATGTGTTAGCTAGCTATTTGAATATTGTGAGCCATGATGCCCTTCCCAGCTTGCCATGTCCCAACCCGTTGTGATACTACCCAGTGCGATGATAACTAAATCAAAACCTTTTTGAGTAGTATGATGATAAATCAAAACTTTTAATGAGAAAATCTTCCAATGGAGGCCATGATGGGCGTCTCTGGATTTTCTGAATGTGTGAATCTAAACCAAACGACTGAACTCTCTGCGTCACTTGCCACCTGCGCTCCTTCGATCATTTCTTCTCCTCTGGCGGTGTAGCGTAGCGAGACTCCTCTTGCTCAGATTCTTCGCCCCATTCGTCCTTGGCGTCTTCCTGGACGGGCTTCTTCGCCTTGCCCTTGGCTTTTTTGCCTGGAGCTGCTGCCTTTCGTGGCTTCTTTTCTCCCTTTGAAGCCTGCTTCGGCTTCTTTTTCTCTTCTTCATCGGGATCATCGGCCAGCAGTGCTTCCTCACATGGCGGGATTCTGACCGGCCCTATCTTGCTTCCATCTGACTCCCAGAACTCCTTCCAGAGATTGATGTCGTCAAGAAGTGAGTGTCGGAGTTTTTGGAACTCGTCAGCGCAATCTGGGGCGTGTTTGGACCCCGAGCAGAGCTGTTTAAGAACCTGATTCTCAATCTTGCCAATATTGTCAACCAGATTAGTGTTCGACTTTTTGTATCGTGCAATGAGTTCCCCTCGGCTCTTAGTTAAGAGCTCCGCGACACTGGCTCCAATAGATGCGATAATTGCATCTCCTTCTTTGACTGCAAACTCGTGCATCGTTTGAATCTGTTTCTTTACCATTCCCTTCCCTGATCACGTATTAGCGGATACAAATAGCGAGGATAAGAGCAACTGCGCCTCACCATGATGCTGAGAAGCTTCAATATAGCCCTTCTTCATTGGCTCATTCATAAATGCCCGGGACTTGAGACGAATTTTGCTGATATCCGCCCTAAATCGAGCTGCGGTCTGAATCATCTCAGACTGATACTCCATTGCCAAGTTGTAGCCTTTATAGGCCACTCGTCCAAATGCCTGTCTATACTCTAGTGGTAAGCTCTCAAGGTTGCAGGTCGCATGCAAGTTATGGGAGACGCTTTGACCAGCCCTCTTGGCTAGAGTTCCGAAGTATGCAGAAAGCTTCTTGGTGAAGGCAAGATTCCAGACATGCGCCTTCTTGGCCCAGTAGTGACCGTACCTACGAAGAATCGAGAATGTTAGAGGTACATCGATCTATGTACTAAGCCACCATGCAAATTGGCCGTACATGGGAATAATAGGAACTCACAATCTTGCCTCCCAGCAATGTGTCTTTCGTGGTTTGTGTGATGTGCGAAATTGGCGTCCCTGGCGACGAATGCATGCCGCATAGGTACTCCAATGAAGCCTGGAATCATCGATATCCTTTTGGAACCTGTCGATAAGGTTGGAAAACCCGTTGATGGCAGGATCATCTGCCACGTTTTTGATGGCTCTATAAGGTTCCAGCCTCCCCATAAACTTCGGCAAATTTACCTCGGATCTTTTAAGGTCCTACTCGACAAAAAGAGCCTAAGTCAGTATCAGAAGAGGTGGCTTCGCTCAATATGTAAACTTACAGCTTTTAGTTTGAGGGATACTTCCTTCAACACTTGTTCAATCTCCGGTTTAGATGCCCGAGGCAACTGGAATGGAGCTCTAGGTTTGTCTACAGCCCACTCTTCGATCGCATCAAAGGAGACTTTGCATCGGTAAAGGATATTGTCAGCTTGGATTTCTCTGCTTGAGAGAGTGGCTTGGACAATCCAATCTTCTAAAGCACTGAATCCCGTTGCTGTGCTATCGGGGAAGCCATCCATGGAGTTCTTTCTTGCGAGGTTCTGCTGAGCTTTACTGCTGACAGGAAAGACGGACAACACAGTAGAAGCCTCCCGAGTTTGACGAGCAGAGTTGCGGACTTGATCGAAGTAGGTCTGGAGAGCCTCCACGCTACCCTTGGATCGTGACTGGATGCAAGCCATCAAACAGCGGTTGTACAATTTCTTGACCTCGCCCTCTAGAACGTGGCGTAGATTCATCGCTTGGGTCAGCTCAGAGGAAGGCTGGGAGGAATCTTGGATCGCACGCTTTGAAGAGCAATTCCCAGAAATAGGCTCAGAGAACCCACTATCTTCAGCCTTGAGAGAGACTATTTTTTCCTGTAAATCTCTCAACCGTTCAGACTTCTCCTCGTAGAGATCTCTGTCCGAGGTAAAAGATGGGCTGATAGAGTCTGGGTCTGCCTCTGTATTGACATATTTTTCCCAGTCGAGTTGATCAACCTTGGTGATGATGATAGCAATCGAGTCATCATCGAGCTTGCCACTTGCTTCCAAATCGTAGATTTGGTCTGCGCAGATAAGTTCCGTGGCAGTTCGGTTGTCTTGGGCTCTGTCAGCCGGAGTGACTATGAGCATCTTGTCGAGCTTGTCGTAATATCCTCTAGCAACCTGCGAGCGGGAATCCAGAGCATCCATTTGGCCAGGTAGATCAACCAAGACTAAGCCTGGGCATCTGGAGAGAAGCGGAGACTCAAGCCAGATTCTGACGAGCTCGACCAGTGGCCACCGGAGTTGTCCTCGCTTTGCATTCGAAACAGAGCCCACAAAGGGTGTCACTTCCCGCAAGAACTTTTGAGGGGTATCTGCGTTGATTTGTTTCTGCTTAGCCTTGTTGGGCTCAGAAAGGTTGAAAAACATTTTCGCACTCTCGCAACAGCTAGTGATCTGGTCAATTTGATCTGATAAGCCAAGCTCCTTTACCTGAGCAGGACTGAACCCCGACCACCCGCTAATGACCTTGATTTGCTCTTGGAAACGGACTTCTTCATTTCTTGTAATCTCGTCTGGGCCTTCCACTTCCACTCGATCGCGGAGATCTTTCATTTCTTGGAACATTGATGCGAGTTCTTGTTCAACGGCTTCCTTGCTCTTGAATGTGACTTTGGCAATGAATTTCGGTTTACCGTCCTCCACATAGTGATTGTGGAAGCAACAGACTGCCGCGGTGCAGGCGGCCTGCTGGGAACTTGGTGCGATGTCTATTGTATCACCAATCAGGGTGTTGAGTAGCATCGTCTTTCCCAGGCCTGTGTCGCCGCCTTTGAAAAGTTAGCATTGAGAACTATTGTCTCGAAAATAGCATGAGAGAGTAGCGAATGAACTTACAGATACCAATATAAGTAAAGAATTTCTCGTAGTCTTGCTCAATGCCTTCTTTATGGATAACGTTAGCATTTACTCAACATGGTGATGTAGGTGGATAGTGATGAAGTCCTTACCGTATGTGGAGTTCCAAGTAGACAAGTCAATATCTGAGGGCTCGGACTTTCTCGCGGTGATCTTTTCTGAGATAGATGCCAACCTTTCGAAGAGTCGTAGAACAGCATCCTCCTTCTTTTTGACCACATCCTCATGGCTCATCTCTGGGTGTGCCGGATTTGGTGCCTCCGGAGGAGGCCTGTCGCCCGACATGATGAGGGACGTGACGAGCTAGAACTGGGAGATCTAGGCTTCAAAAGACCATTCAATGTAACACTGGTGGTTGTCGAACGATCTCTCCAGTACTGAATTGTGAGTTGCTTCCACAAGCAAGAGTGTGGCACACTCCGTTAGATATTGGAAGAGGCAATGAAGTAAGCTAGGCTGGGCAAAGGATGATGTGGAGATTGAATTTGGAGACTGGGGGAGAAAGCTGAGGTTGATGAGAGATGAAAGTGAGAAGCCGGAGGAAGAGAAGAGAGGTGGTTTTATACTGCAACTGAGGCCAGTGGCCGCCTGAGGAATCCAACAGGCAAGAGAAGGAGCCACCCGGGGAAATTCTCAGAAGAAAGTGAAAAGGTTCTGAAGGATGCAGGAAAAAGTGAAAGAAGTGTGGCCAACCTCCGGCTTCAGAGGAGACACGGCAGGCGATGCGACTCAACTCGACTCGACGGCCTCCAGTCACTGGGAATGGAAATGAAACCTGGGCTACGAATATAAGGTGTTGGAGTAATATACGACGTTGAGTTTTAGCTGTCAAGATACTTGAGCTTCCACGGCGCTTCTCGGAATCTGAGACTGATGCAGGACTTTATAGAGGAACCTCTCGTTGTAGGAATAAAAATGGCCTTACGTCGTTGACACAGGCGGATTCAAGTTGAGAATATGAGATCATTCTCCTCCTTTGCTCTTCTAACTAACCACAGAGGTGAGACGCATAAAACTTATGCTCAGAATCTGATCTGAACAATGAGACGACTTTTGACACTCTAGCTACTTACCTGAAAGAAGCTCTTGTCTAGATTGCCTTTGCCCTCCGGCACACCCGCAGAACCTCAGACGACATCCCGTAAGGCTTATGAAACCGAAAAAAAAACACTATAAGGATCGGAGAAAAAGTAACAGACGCAACCCAAACTACCGGCTCGTCCGCTCCTCAACAGGTGCCTGAGATCGCGTGTGACGACTCATGCTTGGAACCAGTTGAGTACATATCCCCCTTCTGCTGCTCACCCACCAATGTAAAGGCACTCCCTAAGCTCTCCCCTCCAAGTTGCAGCCCAGAGACACTCCGTAGATAGAAAGCGCGGGCTTTGTCTTCGCTCCCGTTCAACGCTCCTCCTAGGCACAGGTCAAACCATAGCATCTTGCTTCTCACGCCAAGCAACCAAGACATCGGCAATGGCTGCAGTTTGTTTCGCTACAGCCGTGAGTCCCCTGTGCTTTTCAATCCAGGTGTTGATCCTCGGAGGATGCGTTTAGGCTACCAACAGATCGGGGGAACTCGATCCTCGGCTCAAATCTTTAGCATGTTTTAGATCTTGCGGCTCAGCTACCTCTTCAGTTATGTGATCCTCGATGACAAAACTTGACGACGGATTCAAGAAGGCAACAGAGGAAGAGATGGGGAGCATGCCGACGGCGGCGAACTAGAACCAGCACATCCCTCCACATAAGGCTGGCTTTAAGTGAACTAAGGGCTGGTTGGTATTTGATGGTCGAATGTGCGGGCCAAACATGTTCCACACAGGAACTGAAGAGAAAGGACAAAACAACAGGGCTGGCCTTCGATTTTTCGATGGGAGATCGGACAGCTCAAGATTCCATATACTAAAAGAACTACATAAAAGGCTCTATAAGAAAGAACTTGCCACACAATGCCCTGCTCAAAACCTTGCGCCACGCATGATTGATTCGCCCGTCTTGCGGGCTCAACGTCGCTCTTAGGCCTCAGAATCACTTGCGCCCTCGACGAGACGCTCGTCTGGCAGCATGATGGCTCGGTCAAGCTCATACGGTAGCCCACGATGACGTCCTCGAATCATCATGATGCATATCACAACTTTCCCGAATGGAGTAAATTTCCCACAAAGGGATACGTTGACATTGGGATACCCAAGGCTCAGGCCGACATTGGCGCTAGAGATAACCGTTAGCATTCCGGCAAAAGGAAATGAACATGGGGTGGATTATTACTATGCAGACGTGACTTCGAAAAGTATAGAAAACAAGTTGAAGGCCTGTAGGTAAGAGGATCAGTCAATCTGGTTCTTGCGTAACAGCCGCATCCACACGTTGGGAGAAGCTTACCGGATCAGCCCCGTCCATGATCCTATCGGATTCTGCAATGGAGATGCAGAAAACTCCCAAAAATATGTACCACAAGTCAAAGCTGAGTTGGTTCTGCATGTGCTTCAAAAGATACGATGGGCCAGTGCTTTCAGACTCGTCCACCTCAATCTCGGGAGGCTCATAGATCCCGAGCGACCGTTCCTCGTACGTGTTTGACGCTCGTATGCTGATGGCCAAAGGGAATACGGATATATACATCATGACCAGAAGACTGAGCTGAACAGCTGGATTGACATCCGAGAGAACAAACGTCGACGTGCCGGTGTGGCGGGACGAGGCAGCCTGAAAAATCGCAGCGAGAATGCGCTGGCCGACCGGCAGTACGGCAACGGCGGGATTGGACAGGTCAAGCACAATGATGAGGAGCGTGTCCACGAAATTGAGCACAAAAAGAATGCCGAAGAGGACCCAGGTCTGCTTGCTGGGGAAGAGTAGAGTGTAGCATCGTCGTGGATGCTCCAGGAGGAAGTTGAGAGGTTCCTGGATGGCCGAGTTTCTTGGGAGGACCTTTGACATAGTCCATATCGAGAGTCGCAAGAAGATGGGGTAGCAGGTGTTGCCAGCAAATGCGAGAAAGCTCATAATGACCATTGGCCATTCTGCGTCTCTGAAGCTGACCATCGAGTCTGGAGTGAGTGTGAGGCCTAGGTTGTTGAACATGGTTTGTGCAGAGTAAAAGGCCCTGCGTAGTTTAGCCAGAGTCCTACAATCCGGTTCTCACCGCAGAAGGGCGCGATTATCACTCACCACCAAGTTTCAGACACCGCGCACTCCTTCAAATAGTCCCTGTACTTGGCATCCGAATACTTGATCCATGGAAGTAGACAAATGGCGCCGAAGAGATGCAGACCGAAAAAGTAAGCTAATATAGGCAGTCAGTAAACCAGACCTGCTAAGCAATTCAGGTGGCAACTCACTGATGACGATTTTCAGAAGGAGTTTCAAGCTTCTATATTCGATACCCCCGAGTATTTCCCTGTCTTCCGAGGTCAAGTTCACGAACAAGGAGTTTCGACCGATAGTTGCTTGATTTGAAAGATATGGCAGGCTATTGAGGGCGGGCTGTTGGAAAGAGATGGAATTTCGTCGTTCTCGAGGGGGGTTGTCTCGTCCAATGACAAACATGGATGAAGCAAATGTAGCGACACGATCAACTGAGCGTGCCTCGGCAAGTCTAGAGCCTTCTGTAATACGGCGCCGTAAACCAGGTCGCAGACTCACTCCAGAGATAGCGTCTGGGTCTCGCTCTAGAACAAGAGACTTAGACATTAACACACGTAATCACTCCGTTGCATATGGGTTAGCTGCTCGTTTCATACCGTCATAGCTTCGTGAAAGAGTATTGTTCAGCTCAATCAAAGGATAGCCTCGGTCACGGTCACGAGGCCCGGGAATATAAAGCGTTACATCATTCTTCGGCCGATGGTCCACGGAAGGATCAAAACTGATGTGGGCACGAGGTTGGGAAGGCTTTTCGTTGTCGATCCGACTTTCCTCGACATCCTTATCCTGGCCTGTGGCTAGAGGAAGAGTAGGAGGTGGCGAGGACTTTCGTTCGGTCACCGTGTTTTCAATCGCACCTTCATCTTGTGTTGTAGGCTCACTGGAGACTCTTGGCTCCGAAGGTGAAGCAGAGCCTGGCGGTGGTGAGGTGAGTGGCACACGTCCAATGATTTCGACATCTCTTGCTCCCTGATTGAAATCTGTATTTCTTCTGGCTGAAAGTAGATCTGGAGCTCTTTTTTTCAAATGCTTTCTGAACCACCAGAGACGTACTATCACAACGATGATGTTAATGAAGCCAATGTTGGTGACGGTCGGCAGAAAATAAAGGTACAGCTGCTGATAAGTTTTCAGCTCTTTCAGGTCCACACTGTTCGGCGACAGCGAGTGCAGATTGTTAGAAGCTTCCAAAATGATCCTTCGTGTGGCTTGCTACGTACGTATTCAGACCGGATTCGGTGGTAGCGCTGACTCCAAAGTGGTAGGTGTCAACAGCGCTGAGGGTGCCATCTGGGTAGAGAATGGGAAATGACAGCAGGCCAAGCAGAATGATATATGTATCTGTTTATATCTCCGTCGTCAGTTATTAGGGGCCCGACTGTTTACTTCAGTATAACATGTCCTAATGACAGTGGTGGACTCACAGTGTAAAGACACGAAGTTTATTGGTGGACGCCACATCCCACACAGACCTGAATCAAGAGCCAGGGAACTGCGAGTTGTGAAGGTGAGGGAGTCAGACGGAACGTGAGACTAGAACGTGTACGGCGCTCGAATAAGCCCGGCAAGAATCAACAGAGGCCGGCAAGAATCAACAGAGGCCGGCAATGAGAAAGGGTAGCGTCCTTGCTTGGCCTGGGAGGCCTCTGAATCGATCAAGGTGATGATATGATGTTCTTTTGAAGCAGGCCTTTGAGGATTGTGAGAATTCTAGCAATGGCTATAATCAAATATCTCGGGCGAAAAGGAGAAACATCTCATGATCAACTGGTCGACACATGGGATCCGACGATGCACAGCCTCGCATGATCAGTCATATTTCTCTACCACCCACTTCACCCTCCAGGTAAGACAAAGACCGGCTAATCGCGCATAATCAGTACTGTCATTGCCGGAGTGGCCCGGACACCGGGGACTGGAGCCCAAATTAGGTGGCCTTTCCTTTCCCTTGGGCTGGGACGGTGCGTGATTGTGTATCCGGGATCAGCGTCGCAGTAGTCGGGTAGTAGGAGGCCTCTTGACACTGGGGCTGAGAGAGCACCAGCATCAACCACAACGACCTCCAATTAAAGCCGGTTCGAATCGTATAAGGTATATGCATGTACAATAGCTACTAGATAAGCTTGCAGGTTGTCGCTGCCGGCTACGCTCTAGGAGCCGGGAAGAACCCGCATATTTCAAGCTTAAGTTCTTGGTTCTCGAAAATAGGTGTGGCTGTTAGCTAGCAAAGTCAGTACGCAAGTGACGGCAAGCTTTCACTGGCATAGGAAAAAGAAACAGAAAGCGACCGTGGATGAGCAATAATCGCATGCCTGGTTTCTTTATATTAGATACTTCTATCCCCCCAAATCAGTTTCCAGAGTAAAGCGCAAGCCGAAGCCAACGACGAGGTTAGTCCTTTCTCTTCTTCATGTCTTGAACTGAGCGGTTGACACGCTCGATTTCCTCTTTGGCACCATCCCACTTCTTGCGCTTCCCGTCAAAGAGACGCAAGATATGTGGTGTAAAAATGCCATCCACCAGCATACTGTAGAGTCGTCGGTTCTGGAACCAAAACTTCCACCCTGCCAATCCCCATCCAAGCCGCTCGTTCAGACCGGTCCCTGCCACGTCGTTGGCCCAAGCCAGCCACTCTTTTTGGTTTACCCACCCCGGATGGGCACTGCCGGTCTTAGCGATTTGGATAGTCATCTTGTGCTGTGCGTCAACAGCCAGATTCATCTCTTCGGTTGAAGGCAGGGCAGAAGTGCCTTTCCATATTTGCGCAATAGACATCGTGGCCAGGTCGTATAGAGGGAATGCCCCAGTTGCAAAGGCTACACAGCCGAGGAAGGCTAATGATTGAGGATGGTCCAGAGAGAAGACGTTTCTATATAAGCGGGGGAGTGGTTTACCCCTGGATCCTAAGGCTGCCTCCCATTCTGGCGACGTGCTACGGGTTGGGTCGACCGCGGCGTCTAGGAGCTTGAAGGTGTGTTTATACCCAGTGCACCAAATAATAGTGTCGACATCGACGTTTGTGCCATCATCCATCTCGATTTCGTTAGGCCCTAGTACCTGTTTGACACCATGGCTGATTGGTTGCACCTTGCCACTTCGGAAAAGGTCAACGATGTTGTCAGAAATAACTGGCAGGGCGTTCCTGATTGACGGCGCTGGAATGATGCGCCACTTGGGGTCGAATCTGAAGGCTGAACTCGACATTTTCCCTAAGCCCTTATCCGTCATGAACTCGAACACTGAAGGGAAGTTGGTCTCTAGAAATCCGAGGATATTGATCTTGCGAAGCGTCATGGAATGATCGAACGGCACTCCGGCCACCTTCCTGGGCAACTGTAGATGTCTATGTGTTAGTCCTTTCAGTAGACAAGGTAGAACCATTGGGACTCATAGGTAAATGGATTGGCCAACGAACAATGACTGCCCCATGCCTATACGATAGATAGATTTTATCAGCGCTCCCAACAAGAGCTGCTGCAGTGTCCACGCCAGTACTTCCCAATCCAACAACCAGCACTTTCTTCCCCTTGAAGTCTTCTGGCCTATCATCGGGGCGTTAGTGAACCGAGTCTGAGGATGTTCCAAAAGTGAGGTTTGGACAAACCTCTTGAAGGAACGCGAGTGGACGCTGTTTCCCGAAAACTTGTCTATGTTTGGGAGATCGGGAATCTGGGGCTCCTGTTGCGCACCCGTCGCGATGACCACTTTATCGAAGAAGAGGGGTTCTGAGCCTTCAACCAGTAACTTCCATCGACCGGCTTCCTCGTCCCGAATGACCTTTTGGATGTTGGTACCAAGCCGTAATCTAGTTGCCAGCCCGAAGTGCTCAACATAGCTCTCCAAATAATCCTGGACATCTCGAGCAGTACAATGACTTGGGGCATCTTGAGGGAAAGGAAAATCGGTATAGCATCCTCGTTCTTTAGAAATGTTGATAACCGTTGCTAACGATGCCTATTAGCTGGGGCCCGGATGAGGGATACTGAGAACAAGGGCAAGGTTGTCTCACTTGGCAGAACCGATGTCCTGTCCTCCTCCGAGAAGTGCCACAGGCCACCGACAAACGGGCTACGCTCGAAACCAACGACATTGAAACCCTCCTCGGCGAGATTTTTCACAGCCACCAAACCCAAAACCCCTTATGGATAGGTGTCAGTAATGTCACAACGCGCTTGCATCAAATGATGCCTGGAAGATATTGCGCATCCTACCAAGTCCAACAACGGCAACAGACGGGGCGTCTTGTGCCATGATTTAAAATGTAATAGAGAAGATAGGAAACGCTGGCCTGTTATAGACAAGTACAAGAGTAGAGCCTTTGCTTAACCGTGATATGAAACGTGTTGCTTGCGGAGAAATTGTCTCAGTGGCTAGGCACCATCAGTGGGCGAGCTAAGCCGAGGATGTGGCTTTGTATATATTGTGATGAAGAAGCCAACATGGGCGGATGCTTCATGAGACACAAGAGGAAAGGAGGCTGATATAAATGGCTGAACGAGGCCACCGCTCCCGAATAGAGCTCACACGACAGATACGTGGGCTGCTCAGCGAGGGAGCCTAATAAAGGCTGACTTCATGTACCCACCAGGTAGCCTTGATGGCCACTTCGAGGGGTGAGACCCATTGATTCATGCGGTATGACCAGCTCGAGACTTGTCATGCAAGCCGCGTGGTGCGGCTGAATTTTTAGCGTTTAGGTTAAATGGTCCTTGTGCGGCGTGCCTCACTGGCCGAGAATTATCCTCATTGGCTGACTTCCAGGCAGAAATTCTACTAGAAGCCTGTGCTGATGGCCTGAGTGCTGATGATTTTCATGATAAAGACGATAGGCTTGAGCGGCTGGTAGACTCGCCCAATTACTACCCCGTTGAAGGAGGACTGTGAAGGTCTCATCGGCAATAGAACAGGGGTAGTCGAAAGGTGGTGGGGCATGATCTTATCAATCTGATCGTTGCAGTCAAGGTCTCGTCAGTGGAAGTCTCGACATGCTTGGCTATGCCTGCTCGGACGAACAATCTAGCCGGTCCTACTTCTGTTAGCTTGTATTCTAGGGACGCCGGCCTGACGGGAAGATTGCGTCTCCGATGAGCCTACCCTTTTCTCCATCCTATACCCCCTGACATGCCATGCGCTTCTCTGTGCCATTTATAAATGGAGCTTGTGGATCGAGGGGTCTTGCATGTTTCTAGGCACTAATTCTGAGTACGAGGCTCCCAAACTGGATTCCCTCGTCGGATGATCTCGCCGGGTGCTCGAGTGCCGTATGCAGGTGTCGGGATATATGAAGGTGGTCGTCAAACTGGCCGAGCCGTCAGATCGTATTCGTCGTTCTTATGCTCGGCCCATGGGTCTTGATAGATTCTAACCCAGCCTGAAATGTCTCCACAGAGCCGCTCAAGTCGGGATTCTCGTCAACATGCCCGCGAGATTCAAGGACTGGGTGATCGTCGACGACGTGAAAAGGAAAAAATTGCCGAATCGGGTTGGCAATAGGATCGTTCTGCCTAGTAACTCAACCGCATTAGCAAATCATCCGAGCAGATCAAGCCTTGGGCTACTACTTATCATGAAAATTATAGGAGCAGCCTTGGGTCAATCATTATGCCTGAGGTCTTGCTCCGGGTAGACACATACCCATTCGCCCATGAAGTTGGTGTCTTCATTGAGAAGATCAACGAGTCGTTCTTCACCTGTGCTCAATTAAAGGATTCCAGTGACTGAAAGACGGCCCAATTCTCGAGGATTGCTTTTGGCAATGGAATGAAACACGCTATTTAGGAGTGATTCTCCTGTGCTGGATCTAAATGGGCAATAGCGGAGTAAACTAGCAGGATGGCATCCTTTTCTGCAGCCAGGGATCTCTGAGTAAACCGAGTGGCCTGGTTGAAATAGAAGCTGATGAGCCTCGCCACGAGCTATCTCGGTGACCTTTCCACTCTGTGAATGATGTTGCTATCCACATCGATGGCAGCATCTGTTCACAGACCTAAATGCGGTCTCGAGCAAGACTTTCGCCCTAGACTGAATCTGTCGGCCGCTGTGTACCAATTTGGCCTTAGAACAAAGGCATTAGATCTGTGGCAGATAGTTTTGGAAATCCTAACGGCACCTACTTTTCACCTGACGAGAAGACGGTCTGTATTGCCGACACAGATCAGCAACACGGCCATTCGGTCAATTGTAGTCCGATAGCCTCCATACAAGATGAATCTATCTATGTACTTACCAACAAACTTTTCAAGCTGGATGGGTGTTGCACACACACGATAAACGCTGGTTTCGTTGGCGCTATGAACCCGACGGAAAGTACTACCATGATCAGCCCTTTCTTACCAGCCATCGTTTATTTCCACTCGCCAACACAGCAATGCCTGGTAAAATCAAGTGTACCAAATATGGAAACGCGTACAGCAGATGTGGCGATGGAATAAACGTGTGGTCGGCTGGTGGCGTGTTGCTCGGCAAAGCGCTCGTCCCGAGGGAAGCCGTCAACTTTTGTTCTCATCGAGACGAAGAGAAGTTCGCCCTGAAAGATCATCGAATCTGAAAAACCAAGGTCAATTTGAACACAAAGGATGCTTTTTTTTGGGATTGGCCAGGTAAAGATGTCGACGAGTCAGCAGGCAAGTGCGTCGACGGGAAGGAAGTGCACCTTATCCGGCAAGTAAGGAAGGATCGAGCGAAGAAAAAAGAGAAAAAGTCAGCCAACAGAATCAAGACACCCAGCTCTAGGTTAGAATGCCTCAATTTGTAGTGCAACAGTCATAATTCCCAAGAAAAAGAGAAGTGTGCTTTTGCTTTCCTGTTGTTGCATGAGCACAAAGTAGCACGACCCACCTGGAGGGCTCAGGACTGACGCCTGGGCTCATCTCTCCTTGTGCAGCCCGCCACTGTCAAGTTTTCTGCACTGGCAATTCCTCTACTGCCCACTAGGATCTGACCTTTGCTACGAAAGACACTCATCTGCCCATTGTACCTTTTCAAATTTACTCTCTTCTTCCATGGCATGCTCGCTTGTTTGAACACCACGAACTCCTCGTTGACTTATGCATCATCTGCCTAAGCCCTCTGCATCTTCTATTCACCATCATATGCCCCATGCAATATTTCCTCGTGAACTCTGCTCCCTTGTAGAAGTAATCCGTTCTTATTCCTACCCATCCTGCGGAAGGGGTGTGGCTGCCCACCACCAAAAGCATCAGCATTTTATTTCTTGCTGCCCAAAATGCAAGCATTGTCATGTCTCTTACGAGTGCCTCAAAGTCTAGATATGGAAGGAAACACGCGTTGAACCCATCTCGGCTAGTCCTCTCCATCCAGGATTTTGAATGCTCCTCCTCTTAAGGTGACGTACGAAAGGAAGTGAAGCTGGTGGCTTCAAACTAACGCCATTCTTTTCTAGAAACCGGTATGAGCCTACATTTGCTACGCTCGAGTTTCTTTCGACGCCTCAAATCGTGAGAGGGATGGTGATACCATCTGCCAGAGATTCGAATTCGCCTCCGAAGGCACACCAGCCATGAACTTCGAACAAAATCCCCGCGCCATTGGCCTCCTATCCACTTGGAACAAGATCTCTCCTAGTAGAAAGAATCGTCGAGTTCCTCATTTTCTTCTTTCTGATGGCTTACTCGAGGATACAACGTCGAACCTGCGGAGGTGCCATCTCGGTTGGTCATTTACCAAAAGGAACCTTCTCTCCTCACTCTCGACTACAGGTACTTGCAGGAATGGTTTGAATGATTCAGATTAAGCTTTGTGGCCTCTTGGACAATATTGACTGTTATATTTAGTGATGTCAAATCAGTTCCTTCTGTTGACAATCCCAGGACGACGATGATCATACGCCCCTCTTACCGATGACAAATTCTGATACATGGCCAATACCCTGGACTCTAAGTCTATTTCATTCTGGTGAGCCAATGCTCTTAAATTTCCCCTCGGCGTGACGCAGGCAGTTAACCCCTATTTCTAGGCTATTTTCCCACACCGCCCGGCTCTAAATCCGAAACTGTACCGCTGCCGAACCATTGCCCATTGCTACAACTTTCGACCTATTCGAGTCCCTGCCCCTTCGTCGTCGACTCCGAACGTGATAGATAGATCGAATATCGTTAATAGGATGGCATAAGGAATGTGTCTTGAGGCACATTTCTAGTAACTACCAAGTTCGAAGGAACCAAACGCATCACCGCATATCATACTTCTCAAAGACCCCTTTCAGAGATGCTCGGAGGGAAAGTATTAGCAGATCCATGATCTCAAAGTACCGGCTTTTCCAGTAACCTGTTTACGACACACAGATCCGTAGTTGGCCACCAAGCATCAACGGTAAATTTATCAACCTCGTGCACCTCTCGGTACAGGTCAGCTCTAAGAAAGAAAACCTTCCACTCCTACGAGGTCTCTGAAAGATACATCAGAAGGGCGGCCCAAGAAGCTGAAGGTCAGTGACAAACTCCTCTCAATATGTTCACTTTGGACTTCTTCACCCAAGGACGAAGCATTGCACAGTAAATTAAGAGTTGGGGCTTCAATTTTTTTGTGATTTAGAAGCTGAGGCTGACTAAAGAATGCCGCCTAAGAATCATTGACTGGTTCCCTTTTTGTGCTCGATCTCATCTCCTTCTCACCATAAAACCCTCCTTTAATGACCAGATTTCCCCGATGCCTTTCCCCCATAGACCCCAGATTGCCCTGCTTCCCTTCTCCAGGCTCCCTCCTCTCCTCTTCTCCACACTTCGTCAAAAAAAGAAAGGTACAAAAATTGAAAATAAAAAAGAAAAGAGGTGAAGTGGTAAAACAACAAGTAAAACAGACAAAAGCTTCATTACCTTTCTGTTTGATTTTGGCCGAGTATGGCTGTCTGAGAAAGATGTTAGTCAGATTGCCTAGAAAAGTGAGGGCAGAGAGAATACTTACAAACTTGATGGATGAAGGTAGCCACCACGGAACCAGGGTTCAATATCGATCCTTCGAAAGAAGAATGCAGTGTTCTGTGAAGGAGTTAGCCGAGGTAGAGCTGGGAATGTCTGAGACTTGATCACTAACCTTGAAGAATATTGGCAACAGCCACCATGATTTGAATCTTTGGACTTTGGAGAGACTCTTGAAAAGCACCTATTTATCTGATTAGCGTGGTACAATCTGAGGGGATGGGATGGGATGGGAATGGAGTTTCGGCCACAGCTAGCCTCACTGATACCCTGAGAAGGTCAGCGACCTTTGGAAGTCTGAACCTGTCTAGACACTTGATTAGCGTGGTACAATCTGAGGGGAAGGAATGGGATGGGAGTGGATTTTCGGCCACAGCTAGCCTCACTGATACCCTGAGAAGGTCAGCGACCTTTGGTGAAGTCACCTAGTCACTTGATTAGTGAAGTGCAAACAGGGGACGTGGAGATAGGGTGGTTTGTAGTTATCCGTGGCTTGTGAAGCCGAGATGAATAGTTGGTATGGTTGGAAAAGTAGAAGTCTCATTGTGTTTTATGTTATCTAGAGAGACACTTGGTTAGCAAAAATCTGAACATGAAGGGATGATGTGTTTGAATGAGAAGAAGAAGAGGATGATGATGATGATTCCATCAAGGTAAGAGGCTTGCTTGACGAAGGATGACTGCGTGATCTGAAGAACAAGAAAGAAGTGGAAGGGGAGATGAGTGTGTGGAAGAAGGAAGAAAGAGTTCAGGTTGGAGAGGAGGGAAGGAGAGTATTTATATGTCCCCACCCGACCACAGGCAGAAAATCCGAGCTACTGAGCTCAGAATAATCTCATTGTCGCCTCACCTTGAATGGAAAGGGAAATGGGGAGAGGAATAGAAAAGGCAGACGCACAATACTCGAGGTGAGTCCAGGAGGGGGGCTGACCTGCGTACCTCAGGACCCCAACAATAACCCGGCTCACCTGATCCTACGCCTTCCTGATTACGGGAAACTGCACCAAATCATCACCTACAATGAAAAGCTAAATTGTCAACTGATTAGAATACATATCAAGATCATTGAGATGACTAGCTGATTCTATTCAGCGCTGGTCATAGTATGCTGGTCAAGGTCACGCCCTTCGCAATCTGACGATGGAGGCCTCGAAGTGGGTCTTGCATTTATCACTGAATAATACTTTCGTTGTGTGAATCCAACATCTTACGCATACCTTTGAGAGTTTGGCTGCCTGGGTAAATTTAAGTGACGTTGACGATGAGCAGTTGTGGGCTGCCAGCTCTTTCTCGGCAGGCCCAGCCACCTCCCTGACCTTGCGGTCTCTTTCTTAGAATTTGTGAGCAGAGCAGTCCTGTAATAAGCTTAGAGCTAGTAGCTTAGAGGGTAATGTCTACTGGTAGTGAAGCGGGTGGGCAAATTGGAACTGGGTTGGCCTTATGCCAGGACCGCCAGCTGTGGCCAGCCACCCCAACGGCTTCTTGCTACCTAAAAGTGTGAGCCATGCAAAGGTTCTTGCCAAATACCATAATACCATGCTACATGTGCCATGCACCGTCTTCTAGATCTTGCTCGAAAAAAAATCATGTTGTTTGTAGGCTGAAGCAGATCAACACTAGCCAAGTCCCGACGCCCAGCCATGGATCTGAATTCGTAAAGAAGAAAAACACAGGCAGCTAAGTACAATCTCCATTCCCCTACGTTAATCAACGTACATGGGTCGAAATATGTAACGCAAACCGACATAGCCCTATTTGCTCCTCGAACCTAGTCCTCGAACGGATCAACCCACGAGCCTCTCTCCTCGGAGATCTCAGCTACTGCGCGCTTGGAGGCTGTAGAGATCATCGTTGCACATTTACTGCGCACTGAGCTCAAGTGCATGTACAGAACACACTTCTTCCCTCCTCCCTCACACCGGGCCTGAACGCCAACCAGACGCCGCATCGACCTGTAGCTTTTGAACAAGGCAATACTCTTGCCATCAGGACTCTTGCTATCGGATGGTCCAATGGAAATGGCCGGATGTTCATTCTCCCATGCTCGGCGAGCTCTGAGAAAAGATATAACGCATGTTTTGTTACAGAAAAGGGTAGGAGGGTCACTGCGAGCCTGACCTAGCAAAAACCTCAGTTTTTCCAATAACACGTCAAACAATCGATACCGAATATGGTCGACGACATCTTCACCGCATTATCTCGTCAGCACATCCGAGTCAAAAAAGAAAGCTCATGGAGGAGATAGAGGAGAGAAAACTTACCAAGTAAATTGGTGCTGATCGGTAGGTTGTACGGATCGAAAGGGCAATTGCTTTCGCGGACGAGTGTGGAAAACACCTTCTGGACCAGATCCACGTCCTTGAAGACACAAGCAATCGTCGCATATTTCCTGAGGGAGTGAGACATTTTCATTTTGTTCGGGCGTTGCATTCCCAAGGCCAAGGTGAGGGGGGCTGTCGTTCTCCTCAACTCGTCATGGCATCCATAATACTCTAGCATCAGAGCTAGTTCGAAATCCGTATGAAGGTAATCTCGGGATGGAGGTAGCCTGCTCAACTCCTCAAAAGAGATGTTATGTTCGGCGTGTATAGCCGTCATGAGAATCATCATGGCTCTCTCATCCCATCCACAGGCCGAGACGACGTTCAACATCCTCCTCGTACCTCCCAGGCCGCTTTCACATTCGATGCTAACGTCCATGATCGGTATATTACGAGAGAATTGACGCTCAAAATACTTCGTAGCCGATCGAAGCTTGTCCATTGAAACCAGGAGGTTGGTTTTCGTTTTGAGACTTGGGTATGAATCCACCTGAGCAGCTCGTTGCCACCGAGTACACTCTCTTCTCGCAGCACCCTCGGAGCTTCGGTTACGTTCATGCTTGAGATCTTCGAAAACGTAGTAAGCATACTCCTTTTCATCAGGTGTAATGCAGAGGGGGGAGTCTGGGAGCTCCAGCTCCAGGACCGTATCCCCATCGTGGTCTTGTTCTTGCACCATCAGTGAAACTGCGGAAGCTACTTGATGGTATTGAAACGCCGGCTGGATTCTTGGTGGTAGATTGCGCCTTTGAACCATTTGGCCATACATCTTGGAATGGTTTTGAGGCGGCCTGACGTTATTATAGTAAACAGAATGTGAAATAGCGAGCTTCCGGACGAAATTCAGTCTGATGACTACTCCAAAGATGCAGAAAGTAATACAACGAAGGGTTTTGAAAGGGCTGGCCGAGGGGGGTTTAATTATTTAAGGGCTGAGGGATATGCACGTTACTGTTACTGTTACTGTTCATCGCTCAGGCCTTGCTGTACGACGTGATTAGTGCCAAGAAAGACAAAGTAAATGTTGGGCAGATAAACGCATACCTTCTCCAAATACCACATTTGCTAAGTAACTACATACCATAGAGTGTTCTCGGTTACTTGCAGCTGTGTCCCTACCCCCGGAAGAAAAAGGAGGAGTATGCGCCAAGAACCATATCGAAACATCAATACAGTTAGCAAATAATACAAAGGAATGGCATTTCATAGTTGGTTTTGTTCGGATCTAAGTACTCGCATTACAAAACGGCATAATTTTGACTTCGCGGGACTTGCGGGTAGCTGCTGTGATGGCTTGCCTAACTCCACGCCCACGTTGATCTATTGGGTACCGTATTGCTGCATCGTCACTTTCGACGGGGAAGGAGACGGAAGCCTAAGGGTCAGGGTAGGACGACAGCTTATTCTCTGGGTTGGCTGCAGCTAATCTAGGTAACTATCCATGGTGCCGACATGCCAACCAGTTGTTCATACCCGATGCTTTATGAATATCGAGGGCCTAAGCGTTCATCAAACAAAAAAAAAAATTATCATACCCTGTATTGGAGTTAGAATATGAGGATGTTTCGCCAGTCATGAGCTAGGAGAGATGTCTAGGTGGCCAAACAGGCCAGATTAGGAGACAGACTCTACTGATTACGAAGAAGCTTAGTGCCACTATACAAATCATCAATGAGATCCTTGCCACTTTTGTAGCTCTAGAAACGTCCTTATCCGTTCAAATCTCGGGCTGAGCCCTTCCCATGCAGCTGAATATGCAAGTACCCGCCATCTGACACAAGCCACCTCCTCCACCTCATTTCTGATAAACAGGTTTTGACGGCTCAGTATTACATTTCTAGTCCCAAAGATTCGTACCATTCGGTATCTACCCGGCTGCTAAGGAGAGGCGAATGGTATTGGTTCTGGGGTGTCTTTTCTTTTTTGGGTTTGGACAAAGAGGAGGTCGATTGCCCATTCAGCGTTCCAACATCTAACAATCACCATGGGCCATCACTACGCGAATAATGAATGTTTCGTAATTCAGGGGCCACATGAATCAACTGTCATTTGTGAAATGTCACCTATAGAGAACCCTACGTCGACGAGTAAAGACAGAAAAGCAACTCTTGAACCACGCCGACAACGCCAAACAGACCCAAATCCGACCAGCAGAAACTCTCTGTGGTGTTTTCCACGGATAAAAACCAACGCAGACGCTGAACCGAATCACAACACAAACGAAAATCAAATCTGAAAAATCAGGCAGCCAAGTTGGACGACAATAGCCCCAAGTACCACAAGCTCTCCGCCATCTGTCGGAAAATATGGATCAAGAACAGTCCTAACAACGAAGAAGGTATAGTTAGAATCATCTCCAAGAAAAGAAGAACACTAATAACACTTACGGTAGTGAACGACGTCGTCAAGCCACTCAATGACGCGAGGGGGGGTAGGAATAGGCGGCAAGACGACCAGGCCGAGGGAAGGCCACACGGGAAGGAGATCACGACCAATGGTCATCTCGGCAGGACGGATACCTTGGAGCGAGGCCTCGAATAGCCTCCTGTTCCCTTGGCGGAAGATGACATCGAGGCTCACATGCTCCGCCTCGCCTCCCTCCTCGCCAGTGCGAGCCAGGACCAGCCTGACTATCAGGCTGGCCTGGGTTTGGACGAAGTTTCCCCGACGTCCCTTCCAACTCAACAAGCCATCTTCGTCGATGAACATGTCTTCGGTGGGCACAGACCCACCGATGGCTCTTGAGAGCCTCTGCAAGGACCTCGCATGGAGGACGGGAAGCCAGCAGGAAGGCACTACCGGCTCGAGGTAGGGAGTTACGTTGTCAACCATTGTTGATTTCGTGACTATTCTGACTTGTATTAGCGAAACTGAAAACCTGGTCTGCGAGAGAAACTTAGATGACGACTGACGGGATGGGAGGTGGCGACGAGGGAAGACGAAGCAACGACCGAAAAACAACGAGGCAGCAGATATTGAAGTCAAGCTTGAAGAGCGTTAGGGAGTGCCCGGAATGTATGCGAGTAAATAACAAAACCACCAGTGTCAAACATACCAGGAAGTTATCGGAGAGAGAAATTGTGTGATGATGGCTGGAAAGGTTGGGAAGTCCAGGCTCAAATCCGAAGTTGCTTTAGTACCTAACATAACAGAGCCGACTGTCTTCCTGGGGCGTGACGCAAGGAGCTGGGGCAGAGGGACTGACACAACCGTTTAAGGCCCAGCCTTCGTCGACGAACACACCTGCATAGCTGCCAACGAACCCCACTCGTTTCTTCAAAACCCCTTTCATAGCAGAGAGTGGCCAAATTCTGGGCGATGGATCGCCTAAGAACATTCTGAAATAAATCACAACGTTCGATGACAAGGCCAAAGATATTACCACTCTTATTATCATCCTAGTTTCCAGAAGGCAAGTTCACTCATCAGTACATTGGATGCTAACAGGCCAAATTCACCTAAAAACGTGTATTTACTCACAAATACTCAAGTCTACCCATTCTCAATACTAATAAAGCTATTCTATGCCGCTTGTGCAGTTTTGTCCTCATCACCCTTGATCTCGTTCTTCAACACAATCGCCCTCGAGCTATTCTTCAAGTGGCTGTCGATGCTGACTGTACAAAACGCACAGAAAGTCGCCAGACCTCCGAACCCAATAGCAACCAGATACACGAGTCTAAACGCTTCCACGTTTGCCAGCTTCGTGTGATACAAAGCTAGCTCAACAAGTCGAGGTGTAGCTCCTTCGATCGCGGAGAAGGCTGCTTTGGTGTTGGTCGCTGCAGCTGTGACCAGCCCCTTGAGGAGAGAGTTAGAGAACGATACATCTGTGTCTTCGATAGCCGCATTCATCTGACCAGGTAGGGCCTCGCTGAGTTTGGTTGACAGAATGGCGGAGTAGATGGCTGTAGCGACGGCACCACCCAGCAATCGAAATGTTCCCGCCAGACCGACAGCAATTCCACTATACCCATTCGTTAGTGTTCCATATTCACTGCCCATAATACATCTAGGGAGTTTCTTGAAGCTAATCTTACATGTCTGATTGATCCTCTAGGCCGAGTGATAGCATCGCGAAAGATACCAGCTGAGGAGCCGTGACCATAGCAGAACCGATAATGAGCGTCACAATGGCCTGAACCCGATCGTCCACCCCGACTGAAGAAAGAGAACCGATGAGAGCTGTCTGAACGACCATGAAGAATACGAGTTGCCACTTCTCATGACCCAGCCATGAGCAGACGAAGACAGTCGTGACACCTCCCACTTTGCACAAAGTCAGTAATCCGAACCGTCGACGAAAATCCTACTGAAAGAATACTTACACCAACTTCCGATCGAGAAGAATGTCGCATAGCCGCCTCGGAGAATGGGCTGATCAGCACCCACGAATAACGTCTGAGATTGCCTCGGCCAGAGAACGTTCATGCTGTAGTAGAGCATTCCTCCTACGAAGCAAACCACGATGACCATCACAAACTCTCGAACTTTCATAAACAGCTTCGGTGGGAGAAGGGGATACTTTTGGTTCGAGTAAACCTCCCAGAACCCAAGGGCGACGTAGCTGCTGATACCAAGGATGATCGGTGTGATAGTGGCTGCGCTGTTCCAAGAATATTGCCTCCCTCCAAAGTTAATGCCTAAGAGGAAGAGCACTCCTCCAGTTATAAAGAGGAAGATGCCTACATAGTCAAGTTCGGCAAGCAGCTGCATCTTCGTCTTCCCATCGTGGCGGTGCTTCATCTTGAAGTCAGGGGGACGGTAGAAGATCCAGAGGAAGATGAAGGCGACGACATGCCATGTGAACATATACCAGTAAGCACCCCTCCAGCCGATGTCGTGAAAGGCAATGAAGCAATATGCGATGGCCGGGCTGCTAAACGCTATAGCGAGGGAGATGTCGAGGAGACCTGATATCCCGTGTAAGTCTCTCTACCCTAAAACCAACCCTGGAACAATGAGCGGCACTTACCAACTCCTACCATTCTGTGCTTGTTAGGTAGCATTTCCTGAATGCAAGCATAGGCCATTTCTTGGAATCCGGAGCCTATTCCAAAAAGAGTTCCGCTCGCGATCATCATGTCGATACTCCTACCGTTCGCCCCAACGAAGCACCCGACTATCGATATCGAAGCACCCGTGATCATGAAATAACGACGACCAAAGATATCGGACAAACGACCGCTGATGGAAACAATGATAGAACCACCCAGTTGCCAAACGATGGTAATCCAAGAGTAGTAGGGACTCGGTCCAAGCTCCTGATTTATATACGACAACGTCGTCGACGGAATCAACAGGCTCATAACATACGCATTGATTTGACCGGCAATAGCCTAGGACGTTGCAGATCAGCATTCCGTTGCTAAGTAACGTCTTTAAAAGTCTGGATAGGCATACAATACAAGCAAGAATCGTCTCCTTGGTGAGTTTATTGTGAACATCATTAAGCTCATCGGGGTCATGTTCCAATACTGTATGCTCAAGGTGGGAGTGGCTTCCTTGAGGTGCCTTTTCCCCGTCAGACTCGGAACGAATATCCTGAGCTGGGGTAGAACCACCGGAACTGTGATCACCAGTCACCCTCATGGTGTTGGACTTGGCTATTGCCTTCACGAATGTTTGGTTAGCTAGGGAGAGGAACCACGCAGGAGACTCCCGCACAGCAGCCTGCTCGACTATTATACTCCTAAAGAGCTGCGGGGTGCAAGGTGGAGGACACCATCAATGTTTCGGGCCTGGTTCGAGGCATATTCTGGGGTAAGATCCATCTTGCACAAATGAATCTCTCCCCAGATCATCTGGATTTCCCCACACTATCATGAATCGCGGGTGTCATCATTGGGTCTAATGAGATATCGGCCGTAAAAGCTTCTCCATTAGGCCTTACCATCCAGGGCTCACAACATCTCCGCTATGAAAACCCGCGGGAAATTCGGATGGATTATTGGGTCCTCTAGGATTTAGCAAAAGACGGGAATATGAACCGTGAGCAAGGCTGAAAGGCAAGGGTGTCATCTGGTCTTGACTGTTAGATCTGGCTTATCGTCTCGGACAACGTTTTCCTCGACCCCCACTGCTGGCATCTTGGTTGTTAACTTGGGCTAGAGCAAATCGGATAAGAGGGGTCCCAAGACCCTGAATGTTCTGCAATCGAGGCCAGAATTACCAAGCTCATTACGGGCCAACAATGCGTCACGTTACTGTCAGTCCAAGGAAAACTGGAAAATCGATTTCCGGAACGCCTAATTCGTCACATTAACACCACCAGTCCCTGAAGCAACACATCTGTTAGTCTAACTAATCCTGATTGAATAAGAGGGAAGACTTAATGATTTATTTGTTGTCATTTTGCTGAAAAATACTTATAGTTTGAAGCGTCTGCCAGTGTCCAGAGGAATATCCGCTCAGAGGGTAGCTCTCGGTGATACCAGAGCAGCCCTCTCCAGAGAAGAACTTGGTTGGAGGATCACAGGCGATAGTTAATTAATTATTAGTTGCCTAGTAGCATTCTGACTTCTATGATTCTTTGGTGAGACCCAAAGAGTAGGTTAGACGAAGAAGTGTGATAAATAGCGGGGAGGCCCCTGACCATGTCGGTAGTTGTGTGAAGTGTATCAGGTTTAAATCAGCATAAAGAAGAGACTCGATGAATATACCAGTTGTATTTCAGGTAAACAGATGTATTCCGACTTGCTAGTGAATAATAGACTCATTTCGTAGTCTGGCAAACCGCCTGGCTCTATATCCCGAACGCCCTCTCATTCGTATCATCGTTTCGAACCGGCCTCTCTTTCTTTGCTTTTATGTGTCCCATAACGCCTTGAACTCCGATAATGATTCAGATCGACCCGACAAGGCAAGTGAGAGTATCAGCTGCGGTTGGTGGTCCAGCCGTTCGAGCCAACATCCCACGCCTCTCCCCTTGCTAGGTCTAGACCAGCAGCACACATAACTTATTGGATTTCCATATCCTCAGCCGCAGCACTTTCACCCACATCGGCTTTAGCATCGGTCTCGACAACATCTATATCAACCCGTTAGCAACTGAGCTCGAACCAACCCCAACCCCTAACACCATGACAGTCAAACAATGTAAGATAGAGCCAACTTACCAGTCATCTCAACGATACCCTCGGCGTCCATCTTCCTCTTGAGGGCATATCCCATCTTCTTCTCCAGCTTCCTCGCCTTCTTGCCGCTCAGCTTGGCCCGGGGCCCGCTGTTGGGCAGGAGACCGGGTCGCGCGCCCCGTGCGACGTCCTTCCTCGAGATCTTGTTTTGGTTCTGCGCAGATATTTGTCTCTGCGTCTTCTTGGCCTTCATCGACCGTGCGGAGGCACGGAGCTTGGACATGCCGTTGGGGTTCTTGACGGACGGCATCGTGGCGGTGTTGGGATAGGAATATCGCGCGGCGCGTATAGTTTTCGAGGTGGTAGTCGTCGTCTTCGAGGCTCGTTTCTCGCGTGGGAGGATTGGAAGCCCTTTCACTCGTTGAAGGTGAATTGGTTATTTAACACCGTCCTTATCAAGATGTGCTTGCAGAAAAAAAATATTTGGCCCCGCAGGAGACCCCGAACCTGCATGGCGGCATGTCTCCGGATTTGAACCCCACTATAAAATTGGATATCCCCATATTCATATTGAATGGCACGAGATGTGTAGAAGCTGGTTCAATTTTTTGTGTTTACGCTGACGAGCATTTTCTTCTCAGCTTCATAAAACAGACTCATATGAAGTAATTAAAATTCCTCCCGACAAGATATGTAGATCTGATACTTTCACAAGCTCCCTACCTTCGCCTGACTCCACAATCCAAACCATGATGATGTATAAAAAAGAACCCAATGATGTGTTTTACAGAAAGATGCCAGAATTATTCAATCTTTATAATCTCACGCCAGGGGTTTCACCACTGCGACGGAGCATTCTTTCACCCTCGTCAACTTCGTCGTCGCTCGTCAGACCATCCAGCTCGAATTCCTCCGCATCCGCAACCTGACCTTCCTCAACCGCACGACCATTGGCGTCTGAGTACCCGTTTGCGAACCCCTTGGTATCGATAGGAGGGTTGGCAAGACGGTCATAGAGGTGGATGAGCATGTTTACGAAAAGGAATACCAAGAAAGCGAGGGAGAAGAGAACCAAGATGTAAGAGATGTGGTCCATTGGGGAACTGGCAACAAGCAACATCTGCTCTTCCTGGGCACCCATGAAGAAGAAACCGGCCGAATAAAGGAGCTGAAATATCGAAAGTTAGCAAAAGAAAGTGAGGCGTTGAGGTAAACTTACAAAGACAGGGATGTACTGGAAGCTGTTATAAGCACGGCCATCATCGGACAGCGACGGCTTATCCTTGAGAATGAAGGCAATCTCAATGACACGCGTCAAGCCGGCACCCATGAGTGTGTATCCAAACATGGTATGCGTTGCTGCGCTCACCATCAGCTCCTGTGGGTGAGCCGACATACCGTATCCTGTGATGAAGATGACAAAACCAGGAATGAAGTTGCGCTTGGGGTTTCCGTCCCGGTCCTTGCTCAGCCAGATACCCGCAAGACCAGCAGCCCACCAAATGATACCCATCGAGGTGTGTTGCCAATCGTTCTTGACCCAGGCAGTGCCCCAACGATGCTCGGTGAACGTATTGACACATCCCCAAGCCGCAATCATAGCACTGTCGAAGAACTCTTGTGACTGATTGCGGCGTCGGAGCCACATCTGCCCAACAAGAAGCATGATAGTCAGGATGATACCATAGCCAATAAAAGCACTGCCCATAATAAAATGAGCAGCGCACTGGCCGACGTGCTCACCCTGGCAGAACCCAAGCGCCGTGATGCCACCAAAGATCATCTGGGTCCAGGATAACACTGGCATCAACTTGCCTAGGATCGAGTGGCAAGGACGGACAAGCTTCCTGATCATTCCAAGGATGCCTCGCTCCCAGTGCAGTTTCAAGTAGAGTCCCAAGACGACTTGAACAGCCAGGATGATTTGTAGGATATGGGCGAAAATAGAGTGAACGTTGTTGCCGATGAACTCGCGACCGCCGTGCGCATGACCGAGGAAGAAGCCTGCAATAGCCAAAGCTGTGCCGAATATCTGCGTCGGAACATGCCATCGGGACTTGGTCATCTGAATACAAGAAGTCAGTACTGAATGCAGGATCACCTTGTCTAGTGCCAACCAAGGAGCAACATCAAGGTACACGTACACCAAATATCATTCCAATGGGAAATACGACGCCGTACGCGATCATTTGGACGAAGATATGAATCCAAAGAACCTTATCCTACCACCTAGTTAGCGCAGCTGTTTTGTCCATAGAGAAGGACGACGTACGAGTGGCTCCAGGGAGACCGTCTGCCCCTCGGGAATATTACTCTCGCTTCCATGATGATCATGGGCCAGAGCACGTTGTCCAAGCAGTCCGAGTATTAAGAACACAAGGGAGCGACCCTTGGAAGGCTCGAACCGCATCGTGAAGACCGGTCGATAGCCAACTGTTTCCGAAAAGAAGAAACGCGAATACCGTATGAGGAATATTTATTGCGATCGGTGGGGGATTATCGGACAACAGATCTCGATTACGGATTCGATCGTAGAGGTGATTCGGCGTCGGCGTCTCAAAGCAAAGCAACTGAATGCCTGCGTATGAACAAGGGCGGATAGTAATTGATGCGATGGAATGGGAGAAAAGAAAAGGATCAAGTCCAACAAAAGAGTGTGGGGATGGGAATGTTCAGTCGAGGCAGGAGCAATTGAGATCCAGGAATGCTCTTGCAGGGAATTGGACCTCGATCGATTTACGGATACTTCGGCCATACGACAAAAATAGGCGTTGTGATTGGCGACGTTGACGGGTACGGCGGGGCTCCATCTGACCCCTGCCGCGATGCATTAGTTTTAGGGGGCCCTGGCGAATCATTCCCTCCCTATTGCCAGCTGGCAATCTACATGGCATTTCAGCAAAGCACAAGGCTTTTGCCTCTGGTGCTGTTTTCTTTCAAACATGTCCAGTTATTCCTGCGGAAAGGGGGGCTATGCTGTAGGATTTTCTAGTTGAAACCCATGCCAAGGCGAGGCCAACCCAGCACGGAGTACAAGAGGGTGGCTTTGCTAGACAGGGCAGCTCTACCTAGTAGCCACGCGTTCCCGGAATAAAGGGGTATCTTCGACCAGCCGGAGCGAATATGCCGAAGTCCATGTCCCTCCCAAATGCTATACCACGCTTTTGTGTAGTCGTAACCCTCATGATACTTCAATAAAGGAGACAAAGCAACCACGTATTCAACTAGGTAGGGAGTTGTAACCACTTCCGCCTAGACGTTTCACCCATGACGGGCAAGCCATCAGCAGGGTCAGATATAAAGCCCCTTCACGCATTCACAACCACATGGGGCGGCATGGCTCTAGCACCACAGGATAATTTATCAGTGTATGATTTGACTCCGCAAACATCTTTACGTTCCAAGTAAGTACCCGAATTGTAGTATGAAGGTTTTGGCAAAAGCTATGTTTGTAGCAAACAGTGGTGTGCCACCTCCTTGTAGCTTCAGCAATCATTAAGCCATCACCCCACAGAACAGTATGCAAATCAGTGATATCACAATAGTTTGTATGCTGTCTCTTCATAGGCGTATGAGGAAATGAGTAATTCCCCTGCACTCCTGGATCTACCCTTGACTCCCACCCTTCAACTTTCAATTCTCCTTATATCAACCATATACGACCAAAGGGGCCCTAATATATTCTTGTCTGAACGAGATGCACCAAAGCTAGGGTCCAGCGATAGGGACCTTTGATGCAGCTATGACTTTTACTATACTTCAGTTTTCGATCGAGCTCACTTCGAGCGACTATGTGATACTCATCGGCACAGGTGCGGCTCTAGCATGGCTCTTCTGCCACTGGACGACAAGATTCCGTGAAATCTGGGCGTGGCACCACAGCAGAACCAGCGGCGGTGTCACTGCTTCCGGCGAAGTAGGAGGCGAGCAACGGAGACGAAGGCAAAGGCGGAGGCGGAGGCGAAGACGAGTACAGGTGCAGGGTGGCTGGAGTGCGGAGAGTGCAATAAACTATCATAGCCTCCCCTCAAGTCCGGAGACTGCAAGCCAGTTTGGCCGATAACAGGGAAATTAAGCGTTCTGGGAAGAATGCTTATCGAGTGCAGTTATGCATGCACGCCTATAGGAAGTTAGCTTTTTTGTAAACAGGGATGGTTCCATATTCCATGATCATACCTGGAAACATGCAACCTGAATTCCAACAGTTCCAGCTTACTTTGAGAACAAGTTTGAAGAATCCACCATGTGTGACTAGAGCTACTCCAACTTGATATCGCTTCCCTCCTTTTCCAAGAACTTTCTTGCGTCCGCCCAAAGCTCGGCTTCCATGTCTCTCTCCACCCTAGAGCCATGGCTATTCAACCAGCCAACATCGAGGTTTCCAACGGCCCCCATCCCGTTAGGTTTGAGGGATGCCGTTTTGGGACCACTGCTGCCGGGTTCCTGCTTTGCTCCAGCAGACAAGTTCACAATACCAGCCTCTTCGAGAGCCATGATTTGGCGCTTCATCTTCACATCAACAGCATGCAGCGTGTCCAAGAACGAATCGGTTGCACCACGAAACGCGGCCTTCTTCGCCGACGGGTCTTGCTGCGGAAGTGTTGCCTGCGAGTCTGGGGAGTTGATGGGGATAGTGAGGGCGTTGAGCGCGGTGGCAGTGTGGTTCATTAGATCCACGATGGATTTATCAATCGCATTCAGCTGGTGGATGTTCTCCTCCACAGTAAATGGCTCGTGGACCCGGGAGTTTCCATCATCCATCTGGACATCCTTTGGGGAATCCATGATTGGTTTAGAGTTGATGTTTAATGTTTAGATTCAAGAAACACTTCGAGAGAAAGGCGATGGATGGTCGTAGTATTTGAGCCTGGGTTTGGAGGTGGCATAAAACTGTGGGGCGCATGGTGATTGCCTGGAGGAAGGGTAAAGATCGGCTAATATCTCGACACGCCTAGCACCAGCAAAGCTGTTAGTGCGTCAGCGCCCAGACCGTGAAGGAGGTACGTACCGTTTCCAAGCTCAAGCCTTCACGAACCTCGACAGAGCTTCCATCGTCGCGCGACAGAACCTTCAGATGCATGACTGGCCCATCTAAACTCTCCCAGGGCCCTGTTCCGCCATCTCCCACTCTTGCTACTCATTGCGATTGTGTTCAATACTCCCTTTTTGGTGATTCTGTATTCCTATTGTCCCTGTAAAAGCTCTCCAGCCACCATCCTGCCCGTTGTTTGGCGCGGGACTGGGCATGGGGCCTCGGCGTTGATCGCCTCGACACGTACTCTCGACACATTTCCATAGAGACGTCCCAAGCGCACTGCCACTGTCATCATGTCTGGCCAGCCGCCCGCCCCTCCTGTACCGCCGGCTGCCAACTATGCCGTCCAGCCAGCAGCGTCGCCTGTGGCTCCCCCTCCAACAGGCGCACCTGCAGCCGCGCAGGGAGCTGGCACCTCAATGTCCAACCAGAATCTCAATCAGATAGTAAGTGGCCTTGAAGGCATACTCGCTCTCTCTCTCCTCTCGCTCCTGCCACACGGCCCTTCCCCCCTCCAAACTGCACCCTCTCCACTGCCCTCACCTCACACACCCCTCCTCCACCTTGTCACACACATGCAATACCACCTATCTCTTCTCCTTCACTCTATTCACTTTTCTTTTTTTGGTGCTACATCTCTCTACACTCATACCGTTTTTCGCTTCCCAACCCAAGATCCTCCCCCACTATACTTCCCGCCTCTACATATCAGTATCCTTCAAGCATAACTGCTTCTCGGCACCATGAGGAACCCCAGTTCACAATATGTGAACACGGCGATGCTGATGGCTAGAGACCGGGATAAAGTAAGATGTTCAGGGAGTGCATCACATAGCCTTGCTCATAACATCACCTAGCACTTTATTCTACAATCTCTTCGACGACAGTGGCTGACCAGTTCACACTTTAGGTTACAGATTATCTCTTAAAAAGAGGATTCAATAGGACTGAAGAGGTCTTTCGACAAGAGTCGAAGCATCTTGGTGCAGATGGAAAGCCTCTGCAGCAGATGGCCAATATTGGCCCCAAAAAGTACGGCATAGCCTTTAATAATCTTAAAGAATGGGTGGACAACAACCTGGATATCTATAAGGTGAGAACTGAGCCTCCTCCCATGAACGCCCAAAGCTCGCCTGGCTGACACTATGCAGTATGAGCTGTCCAAGTTGTTGTGGCCCGTATTTGTCTATTCTTTCATGGAGCTTGTGACTCAAGGCTATACGGAAGAGGCCAAGGCGTTCCTCAAGTTGGGGGAGTACTTCAGGCGCTCCCACGACGACGATCTTAAGACACTCGGCGGTATCACCTTGCCTCAACACGTCTCTGATAATGCCACTACCAAGCTCTACAAGGAGAACAAATACCGGATCCCGCTTAATGAACATGCGCTTAGTGACCTGTTTAACTTCATGGAGCGGGAATCGCAGAAGGGTGGCCCAGTTATTCGCCAGTTGCTTGTTGAGCATTGCGAGGTCGACTCCACAAGCCGAGGTCCTATCACTCCCTACAGTTTTGAAGCAGTCTATCGCAAGTCTAGAAACATTGAGCTCGACGCAGCTGATATCAACGAGGGTATTCCTGGAGTCAAGATCGGCCTAGCAAATAGGGATGTGTTAGACTCATCAACTCCCCTAACCCTGGGTCCCCTGCCCATGGACCCGGACCTAAAAGAAGATGTCCGTGCCGAGATTGAGGAAGAGGAGGCCAGGAATCCTCCACAGCCTGGACGCAGTATCTTGGACGAACTGGACCAAAAAATCAAGAGAGAAGAGAGTGCCGACGCCCCTACCAGAGCCGACCTTCCCCTACCCCCGTCAAGGCCTCGAGACATCTTGCTCGAAATGTCCAAGCTCCGTGAGAACAGAGACCGGTTCAAGATCGAAGGTCGGACTGGGGGATCAGGTGTTCCAGTCAGTGCATGCATGTTCACTTTTCATAACACGTTGGGGACGTAAGTATCATGAGGACCTATCCCTTGATCGCGATGATTAACAGTGAAACAGGGTTGCATCCATGGACTTCTCAAATGACGGAACAATGGCAGCCGCAGGTACCACCGAGTCCTATATCCGTGTGTGGTCGCTGGACGGAAAGGCCTTGCCGTCTTCTAACCCCACTGACAAGGACGCAAAGTTCAACAGCCGCAAGTTGATTGGGCATTCTGCCCCAGTATATGATGTGTCTTTTTCTGATGCTGCCTCTGGACCACCTCAGAAGCTCTTCGGCGATGAGGGCACTAAGAACTCTGCAATGGACCCGCGTCCAAAGCTCCTCCTATCATGCTCCGCCGACGGCCATCTTCGACTATGGTCTCTCGAGTCATGGACGTGTCTCTGCCTCTACAAATCACACGACGGACCCGTCCATAGGTCAGTGTGGGGTCCCCACGGCCACTACTTCTTGAGCGGCGGTTATGACAAGGCAGTCCGAGTTTGGATGCAAGACCACGCTTCGCCGCAGCGCCTCCTCGTCGGCCATGACACCTCCATATCCGCCATTGCCTGGCATCCGAACGGACTGTATGTGTTCTCGGCATCCGACGAGACTGACAAGTCAATCCGCATGTGGTCCGTCGTGACAGGAGCCTGCGTTCGCGTACTCAGTGGTCATGTTGACTACATCAGCGCCCTTGAGTGTGCACCAAACGGCAAGATTCTTGCAAGTGCTGACGCCGCCGGCAACATCATGTTCTGGGACATTGAGAAGGGCACGCGTATCAAGCGCTCAAGAGGCCACGGCAAGGGTGGTATCTGGTCCTTGAGCTTCAGCATGGAGTCAAATGTGCTTGCCTCGGGAGGCCAGGACGGAACAGTTCGCATGTGGGATGTTGAGCTCCCTGCAGACCCTCAAAAGGTCGCCCAGCAAGTTGGACTGGATGCCGGGGCTACGGCGCCAGATGCCGCTGGTGCCAATGCGGATGCAGCCAGGCCAGCCACGACGCAGCCAGCAAGTGCCGCCCCAGCAACTGGCACTCATAAGAAGAAGAGTAAGGAGGTTCAAGTGACGCCAGATCAGATCAGTTCATTCCCGACCAAGAAGACGCCGGTGATGAAGGTGAAGTTTACACGGATGAACTTGGTCATCGTTGGAGGTTGCTATGATCCTGAGCGCTAGGGGCCGGACACAGCAGGGCCAATCGATGTTCCTAAGACCTGGATGAGTCTTCTGTCCCCCAATGCGGGCTGTGCCAAATTTGAGGAACCGGTCAAGGCTTGATTTTAGAGCGAGGAGTATTATCGTTAGTTGAAAGTCTCGAGATCCTTGAACGCCAACAGTCAAAAATGGAGTTGAGGCTAGCGGTCAGCTTTTTGAGAGACATATGTAATTTGTAAGTATCTTAGGGCAGAGACAGCAAGTGCAACCTGAAGAGGCAGGTTCATCTAGCGTTTCGTAGTTCAATAAGGTATGGTCTATCATGATAATAGTCTTGAGGCTCTTGCAAGTGAAGCCTAGCCTAGATATTCAACTAGTTTGTGCAAGCATCTCACAATATGACAGGGTAGGGGGACAAGAACACCAGTGTATTGAATAAATCAATTGAATCAAGACCCAATCGGCCTCCGCGCCCATATATACCGTTCTATCCGGCACAGTCTAGACTCCAAACGAAGAAAGCGAGGCCCGGAGAAGCTGCCCGTCTGGGCTCCAGGCTGCAGCTGGTGCTGGCTCGGCGCTGTGCTGCTGGACGGTGGGGCTGGCGGTGGTGGGCGGAAGCTGCGCAACCACTGAACTGGACCGACCAGCCACTGACCCGCCGTCGTCCGCTGACTGGTTCTGGTGCACTCCACTGACGTTCGCGGAGCCACATGCCGCATTACTTCTCACCTCATCGAAGCTCTCGCAACTCCCAGGCAGCTGCCGATCGAACGACCCAATCCAATCCCCAAGCTTCCAACACCTCTCGCAATGGATGTTGAGGAATCCCCATGGGCTGACACAAGCCAGGGCTCCAAGCCCGACACCCAGCCCGAGCTCACCACCGCGGATTCGACAGCTGCCACCACGCCTGCGAGCTCCCAGCCAGCCTCAGGAGCAGCCCCAAGCCCCCGTCCTGCTCGCGGCCCCCGTCGCCTCGTGGCCCAGCCTACACGTCTCGAGGCTGTAGATGATCCCCTCGGCCCTCTCGGCGCCGCTCCCTCAACCGGCGGCGATGGCGCTCCTCTCGAGGAAGACCGGCCCGCGCCCCCACAGAAGGAGCAACTGGTGATGCGGACGACCATGCCTCAGCCTCAGCAGCAGCAACAGCAGCCCAGGCGACCGGCCGATCCGCATCGCCTGTTCGAGGATGAGGAGGAGGAGTTGAGCGCCGCGCAGAGGGGTCCCAGAGCACCACCCCCCGTCGATGCCGCCAGGCCGAGCACCGTCCAGAGCTCGACACAGCCGAGCGTCAGCGTGGAGCAGGCAGCGAAGCCAACCTTTCAAATCTACGTCGGCGACCCGGTCAAGATTGGTGACTTGACGAGCTCGCACATTGTCTACTCAGTACGGACCAGGGTAAGGGCAGACCGCATGATCCAGCCGAGCAATGGGGAGAGTCGCAAGCTAATCGAGAGGGGATTTTACTTGACAGACCACGTCGAAGGCCTACAGGCAGCCTGAATTCGAGGTCAAGCGCCGGTACCGAGACTTCCTGTGGCTCTACAACACGCTGCACGCTAACAATCCCGGGTTCGTCATCCCGCCGCCTCCGGAGAAGCAGGCCGTCGGCCGCTTCGACAGCAACTTTGTCGAGAGCCGTCGGGCGGCGCTGGAGAGGATGCTGAACAAGACTGCCGGGCACCCGACCCTGCAGCACGATGCTGATCTGAAGCTGTTCCTGGAGAGCGAGTCGTTTAATGTCGACGTGAAGCACAAGGAGAGGCGAGACGTCATCCCCACCGAGAGCAAGAGCGTCTTCAGTTCGTTCGGTATCAACGTGGGTGGCGGCAACAAGTTTGTCGAGCAGGATGACTGGTTCCACGATCGCAAGGTGTACCTCGATGCGCTCGAGAACCAGCTCAAGGGCTTGTTGAAGGCCATGGAGTCCATGGTCGCTCAACGCAAGATGATGGCCGAGGCGGCCGGCGACTTCTCCGCCTCGCTACATGCACTCTCCACGGTTGAGCTGTCGCCCTCGCTATCTGGGCCCCTCGATGCTCTCTCCGACCTGCAGCTCACCATTCGCGACGTGTACGACCGCCAGGCGCAGCAGGATGTTCTGACCTTTGGCGTCATTATTGAGGAGTACATCCGTCTCATTGGCTCGGTCAAGCAGGCTTTCACCCAGCGCCAGAAGGGATTCCACGCCTGGCACTCGGCTGAGTCGGAGCTGCAGAAGAAGAAGGCGAACCAGGACAAGCTCCTCCGGCAGGGCAAGAGTCAGCAGGACCGGTTGAACCAGATCAGCGCCGAGGTGGGTGAGGCAGAGCGCAAGGTGCACCAGGCTAGACTGCTCTTTGAGGACATGGGCCGGTCAATGCGGGCGGAACTGGATCGGTTCGAGAAGGAGAAGGTAGAAGACTTCAAGAGTGGCGTGGAGACGTTCCTCGAAAGCGCAGTAGAGGCGCAAAAGGAGGTGAGTCTTGCCATTGTTTGCCCCCCTCATTGATTGAACCAGCACTGACAAATGAGACAGTTGATCGAGAAGTGGGAGACGTTCTTAATGCAGCTGGATGCCGAGGACGACGATTCCGTCTTCTACAAGCCTCCCGTCTTCCAAACGAATCAGGACAAGGCTCCGGGAGACACGGCCATTGACCGTGCCCGGGCACGTCTCCACGAGGACTCGGATTGAGGGAGGTCAGGTTCATTCATACCATGAAACGATATGATGCCGGAGCTGCTCTACAGCCACACGACCGGGGAAGATTTGGAGAGGCTTATCATTTCTTTGTTCTCGTCAAAATTCTTATACACTAGCAAGGGAGTCTTTTGTTGTTGAAATGTTGTACATGTTGTGTCAATATCCTTTCCCGCTCGACTGTCTATTCCCCAATCTGTAGAAAAACTCCAGACCAATTCTTCTCGAATCCATGTCTTGTACACTCATTTCGCCAAGATGATTATTCCCCCCTCCTTTCTCCAATTATACAAGGAAGCGGCGTCTCATATTTTGACACCTTATTTCTTCTTCGTAGGAGCAGCATCCTTCAACGCACTCGTATCCTGGTTGGCGTACGAAGATATCAAAGAGCCGTAGCCATCGTCAGCGAGGTCATTGCTGCCCTCGCTACCCTCCTCGCCGTCCTGCTTGCCGTCAAAGGCGGTGCCGAACCTCCCTCGGAAGGCGGCGAGCTTGCCGGCCTCGTCGAGCTCGACGTTCCTGAGCGACTTCTCCGAGGGCTGCCAGGTCAGGGTGTTGCGGGTGTCCTTTGTGGCGACGTAGAGGGGCTGGGGGGAGGTGGTGCGGGCGATGTAGGAGGAGCCGTCGGAGAGCTGGACGAGCTGGGTGAATGTGTAGGGGCGGCGGGGGCGCTGGATGAATGTGGCGTGGCGGACCTGGTTGATCTGGAGGCAGGACGTTGAGGACGGGCGGAGGAGGGTGGTTGTGCGGAGGGCTGGCGTGAGGGCCAGGGGGGAGGGGATCTTCCCCATTGTTGCTGAGAGTCTGGGGTTCTAAGGGTGGCGGTTTGGATTGGGGGGTTCGAGATGTCGGTGCTCGTCTGGGGAGAGTGCTGCTTTGCGCCGGGATTGAATTTCATATAATCTGATGCTCAAGTGCTCAAACCTGACTGACGAGAATGGTTGGACCCATAATGAAAAGAATTGGGGCGCCGCCATTGGGTGGGCTTATCGATAAGAATATTCTATCTAGCTCGGCGTCGACGAATTCGAGCAGAATGCGGCTATTCGGATCACCAGAGCTTTCGATATCTGCGATTCCTAGGTTCGGTCTTGCAATTGGAAGGCTGTTCTGCGTCCGAATGCAGAACAGTTGCGCTCCCCAGGACATGAGATAATGCAGTGTTGCTCGGCGATGCGAGAAGCGCCCCTGCGAGCTTGGAGACAGTCGGCTTCAAGATGCAGCGATGCGACGACAGGTCTAGGCGGGGTCTTGAGATACAAGATGAAGGTTGTGCGATGGCAATCTAATACTACGTATGGGCATGTTTCGAGATCCTGTGCGGGATCTCTAAGGTCGCCCAGGAGCTGTAAGTAATCTTCAACCTGAGCTTCCAATCGTCGACGACTGACAATGGAGCGATAGTTTTCCCCATACGACCCTTCCACAGCTCGTCGACAGCATATTCTAATGAACCTCCAACTCCGACGGCGGCCGTCTCTGCTTCCGATCCTCTACCCGAACAGCTTCGCTCCATAATGCGTCTCCTCACACATCCCGTGGTGGTCTGCACTGCGCACGACGGCACCCACCCTAGAGGCATGACCATGTCCTCCTTCACATCCCTCACGCTAACGCCTACGCCTCTCATCACATTCAATGTCCTGGCGCCGAGCCGTACGCTAGACGCCATCACAGAGAGCGGCGAGTTCAACATACACATCCTAGCCGGGGACAAGAACGGGGCGGCGGTCGCGGAGAACTTCACACGAGGCAACACGGACCCCAGCGTCTTCCAGAGTCTACATAGCGCGGCTTCCAAACAGGGGACGGGCAGCCTGGCCCCCGTGCTTGTGGGGGATGGCATCCTCTACGTGCTACGGTGCCGGCTGGCAGGCGACGCCGCGCCAAACGGGGGGCTGATCCGTGTCAGAGACCACATTGTCGTGGTTGCGGAGGTGGTGGGGACGGTCCCGGGGATTGAGGACAAGGAGTTTGGGCTGGCATATTCGGATCGGAGTTTTAGAGGGGCTGGCGAGGTGATTGCCCGGCACTGAGGACTGTGCTTTGGTTGGGCTTTGGTGGGTGGTACGTATGAGGGTATCTAGAATTAGACTGTACAACAAACAGGAACAGTGTATTATCATGTGTATACAATATAGAGATGTTTGGTTGACAATAAACCAAGCAGTTGCCGCTCACGCAAAGTCTGAGAACACAGGCTTGACAGGGTTGAATCATGATAGGCAAACTAGGCGGCTAGCAAAGTGCAGATGGAAACTGCGATAGGCTTTGTCGTGTTAGTGCCACACACCAGCTCTTTGCGCCCTCCATCAAACCAATCGGCTGGCAAAGGGCAAACAAAGCAGCATCGGCAAGAAAGGGAGACGTATAAGGGCAAACTACGTGGCTGGTGGCTAACCGTTAGGCAGATGTTGGCCTTCAATGCCGTCTCACTAGACGCCAGCGGCTAGGCACAGCTTCTTGTGTTAGCCCACAGATTAGCCTGGAGGACGCCCCCAATGGGGAAGTGTGGTCCCTTTGGGTGCGAGTGCAGGCATGTTCTGGGGACCAAAGCCGCCTATCGTTTTCGGCCTGGTTCGCCCCCGAGGATAAAAAAATGCCGGAAGCCTCGTCAGCGGCCTAGGGAGGGGTTAGGCCACGATCACGATGTGGGCGGACTCGGTGGTGGGAAAGAAAGCCTGCATGAGTCGCCTCTTTGATTCGTTGGCAGATGTTCCTCAGCCTTGCCAACAAGGTCCATGCGTGGGTACCTGGCCCCTCCCTCGGTCTGAGGAAGGGAGCAGGGCGGGTTCGCTGTGCAGGGGTGCGGCGGGCGTAGCAACCGTTTCAACAATAGAGGGGTGATGAGGATCACGGCGGGCAGGTTCGCGAAGATTCTATGTGCAGCTCAAGCCTGGGGATAGCAGCGAAATCTCAGGGCAGGAGTCTGGCTCACAATGCCCCTGGCTACGGGATGGGAACGTCTTTATTGCACCGCGAAGACTGGAGAAGGTGGGGTTGTCGAGGCACCCGAAAAATGATGCATTCTGAAAGCTTCCATGTACCTGACCACAGGCAATTGTCGAGAACAACAGGGTCTCTTTCAGGCGGTGGAAGGCTCTAGAACTGCACGGCCAATCAGCGCTGTGCTACGGCAGGCAACCGCACCTTAGAGGCAGTGCGCTTAGGCGGGTTGTTGCTGGGGAGAATAGGCGGTGCTACTAGAACGTGCGTGGAGGGGTCCTTTTCTGCCGTAGAATCTGATGGAATCTCGAGTCGAGGGGCCCTTCTCTTCCTACAAGTACTTATTTTCCCAGCCAGCTCTCTCAACTCTCTTCCTCCTCTCTCCATCCTCATCCTCACTTTTTTTTTTCCTCCCTCCACGCACAGGATCTATCATCCTCCCATCTGCTCTTGTGTGAGCTTGTTTTAATTCCCCCTCCACCTTTTTAACGACCAAGGTAAGCTTGCTTCCGCCGCACACTCATTTACACCGCCTGCCCCAAACGACACATCCTCAGCCTCGTCCCTCCAGCTGCCCCTCCCCAACTTTTTCTTCTCACCACTTCTTGTGCACGCGAGCAAAACCAAGCTAACTCGGCAACCAGACTTTGCGATTCCTTTTTGATACCCGTCACAATGGCTGAGACTTTCGAGTTCCAGGCTGAGATCTCTCAGCTTCTCTCCCTGATCATCAACACCGTCTACTCCAACAAGGAAATCTTCCTTCGAGAACTTGTTTCCAATGCCTCTGATGCTCTGGACAAGATCCGCTACAAGGCTCTGAGCGACCCCTCCCAGCTCGAGTCTGGCAAGGACCTCCGCATTGACATCATCCCCGACCTTGAGAACAAGACCCTCACCATCCGTGATACCGGTATTGGTATGACCAAGGCTGTAAGTCTTCCCCATTGTGGATGGCCCATGCAAGTCTACAGCAATAGCTAACAAGTATATCACAGGACCTCGTCAACAACCTTGGTACCATTGCCCGTTCCGGCACCAAGCAGTTCATGGAGGCTCTGACTGCTGGCGCTGATGTCTCCATGATTGGACAGTTCGGTGTCGGTTTCTACTCTGCCTACCTCGTCGCCGACCAGGTCCGCGTCATCTCCAAGCACAACGATGACGACCAGTACATCTGGGAGTCCAGCGCCGGTGGTACCTTCAACATCACCGCCGACACCGAGGGTGAGCCCCTCGGTCGTGGTACTGCCATCATCCTCCACCTCAAGGAGGAGCAGCTCGACTACCTGAAGGAGGCCAAGATCAAGGAGGTCATCAAGAAGCACTCCGAGTTCATCTCCTACCCCATCTACCTCCACGTTAAGAAGGAGACCGAGAAGGAGGTCCCTGATGAGGATGCTGCTGAGGTCGAGGAGGTCACCGAGGAGGGTGACGAGAAGAAGCCCCGCGTCGAGGAGGTCGACGACGAGGAAGAGGAGAAGGAAAAGAAGCCCAAGACTAAGAAGATCAAGGAGACCAAGATCGAGGAGGAGGAGCTCAACAAGCAGAAGCCCATCTGGACTCGCAACCCCCAGGACATCACCCAGGAGGAGTACGCCTCCTTCTACAAGTCTCTCTCCAACGACTGGGAGGACCACCTCGCTGTCAAGCACTTCTCCGTTGAGGGTCAGCTCGAGTTCCGTGCCATCCTCTTCGTTCCCAAGCGTGCTCCCTTCGACCTGTTCGAGACTAAGAAGACCAAGAACAACATCAAGCTTTACGTCCGCCGTGTCTTCATCACTGATGACGCTACTGACCTCATCCCTGAGTGGCTCGGATTCGTCAAGGGTGTTGTCGACTCTGAGGATCTTCCCCTCAACCTGTCCCGTGAGACTCTCCAGCAGAACAAGATCATGAAGGTCATCAAGAAGAACATCGTCAAGAAGTCTCTTGAGCTCTTCCAGGAGATCGCCGAGGACAAGGAGCAGTTCGACAAGTTCTACAGCGCCTTCTCCAAGAACCTCAAGCTCGGTATCCACGAGGACACCCAGAACCGCCAGATCCTGGCCAAGCTCCTCCGCTTCAACTCCACCAAGTCTGGCGATGAGCTCACCTCCCTCCAGGACTACGTCACTCGCATGCCCGAGCACCAGAACAACATGTACTACATCACTGGCGAGTCCATCAAGGCCGTCCAGAAGTCTCCCTTCCTTGACACCCTCAAGAACAAGGGCTTCGAGGTTCTGTTCCTTGTTGACCCCATTGACGAGTACGCCATGACCCAGCTCAAGGAGTTCGAGGGCAAGAAGCTTGTTGATATCACCAAGGACTTCGAGCTCGAGGAGACCGATGAGGAGAAGAAGGCCCGTGAGGCCGAGGAGAAGGAGTACGAGGCCCTCGCGAAGAGCCTCAAGAACGTCCTCGGCGAGAAGGTCGAGAAGGTCGTCGTCTCCGACAAGCTCGGCGGCTCCCCTTGCGCCATCCGTACCGGCCAGTTCGGTTGGTCCGCCAACATGGAGCGTATCATGAAGGCCCAGGCCCTCCGTGACACCTCCATGTCCAGCTACATGTCCTCCAAGAAGACCTTCGAGATCTCTCCCAAGTCTTCCATCATCCAGGAGCTCAAGAAGAAGGTTGAGTCCGACGGTGAGAACGACCGCACCGTCAAGTCCATTGTCCAGCTTCTCTTCGAGACCTCTCTCCTCGTCTCTGGCTTCACCATTGACGAGCCCTCAGGCTTCGCTGAGCGCATCCACAAGCTCGTCCAGCTCGGTCTGAACATCGAGGAGGACGATGCCGCTCCCGAGACTGAGGCCGCCACCGAGACCCCCGCTGCTGCCGCCACCGGCGACAGCGCCATGGAGGAGGTCGACTAAACGGCTCAAGCCCAGAAGGTTATGAAACCTGAAAAGTTCTGAGGAGTTTGGTAGGGTTGGTTTTAATGTGCTCATGGTATTGGACGTCTCCTAGGTTTTGCGTTTTTCTGTAATGACAATCATCACACGGATTTAGGTGTGAATCATAATCCCACGACCCCACGCCATCAATGAATGGCGGGTTGCGGGGTGTACTCTAGCTAGCTCATCACAAAGTAGATGAAGTAGAATGCGATAAATGGAAATGGCATAGAATGAATTATGCTGTCTACATCAAATCTTGATCCTCTTGAATATGTGAAAATGAACATTTTGCCCCCCTGAATGAATGGACATAGGTATTGGGCACCCAATTAAGCATGAAAAAGTATCAATCCCACGGGAGAGTTTGAGTATAAAGCTAAGCAGCAATAGAAGATGTCAGAACCCGACAACTCAATACAATGAATACGAAAGGTAAAAAAAGCTTCGCTAGCCCAAGGCTGCAGTCATGGAAGAAAATATCATAAACCTTCATTCCGATGACTCACTTGCCGTCAGGACGAGCTGCTCGTCAAACCACTATTTAAGCCGCCCTCTTTCACCTGGCTTCACACTCATCTTACGCCAATCCAAACCCTTCAACACACCGAGCTCGAGGCAACCAGCCTGGTGAGTACTTAGCCCCTCGGCCAGAGTACTGACACCGACACACCCGCAGCCTTCAACACACATATCGTACCAAAGAACGAACACCTTCTCTCGAAGACGAGAGGATCTCCCGGCCGGGCATGTTAAAGGTCGAGATTGGTACGAGCAACCACGAGTATATAGGTCGGGCAAGAGCTTAGAACTGCCTTTGCCTGACCTATATGCTTATGGTTGCTCGTGCTGATTTGGGGCTTTATTATGCTAGACCGGGTCGTCTTCTCCTACGCATGCTATGCACTAGGTGGACAAAATTTGCAAAGCTACAACTAAGATTGTAGTTCCAGTACATGCATATAATATACATTATATACCTACGTTTTTAAGGGATGAATTGGCGTGACTATCAGATGAAATAAAGTAACTTGGACTTTAGCGAAACAAGTAGCCTCGAGGGGGCTGCCTCCCAAAACGCCAATTGAACGCCCCGTCGCCAAAGATGACGAGATAGATACAGGAGAGAAGAAGGGCCTCGCGGATCAAGCAGCGAATTTTGCTCTGAAGAAAGGGTATCCACTCATAGCAGCTAGATAAAACAGAAGAAGAGTAAAGAAAAAGGAATAAGAAAGAGCTGGGTGCTGGTTTTTCCACGTTGATGTGGGGTGGTATAATGTCTATATTGGCGCGCGGCGAGCTTGAAAATTAACATGATGGGAAAATTGTGAAAAAAGAGGAAAGGAATGAGCGCGGATTGGGTTATCCAATGAGATTTAGATGAGGACGTAGAGAGCGCATATCTGGCGAAGGTCAGTATAAGAGCAGACATGAGAAAAGGGGGGAGGAACATACCAGGCTGAGCCCGAGGATCATGGAGCACCAGAAGAAGACGTTGTTGAGCGTCTTGCGGCCGCGGACCCAGCGGGTGCGCTGCATCATGAAGACGGGCAGCTGGAGCATCTGGCAGAAGAAGCCGTAGCCGCGGATCTTCTTGGTGATGCAGGCCATGACGATCTCGTGGCCGATGGCGGAGATGAGGAAGGTGATGAGGGTGGCGTAGGACCTCCCGATGTGAGGGCTGGCGGCCGAGTAGACGTGGCGGCGGAGGAAGGAGTAGACGGGGACGTTCCACTCGCGAGAGAACTCCATCCAGTCGGTCGAGTTCCACCAGTCAGAGTAGAAGTGGCGATCGCCGAAGCGGGTGATCTCGGCGAAGGCGCCCAGGACGTATTCGAAAATGACGAGGAAGACGAGGAGGAAGGTGAGGGTGAAGGGGAACAGAAGCCAGGAGATGGACTCGAGGAAGATCAGGATCCCCTCGGACGCGGATGTCGCAGTCTCGAGACGGGTAGAGGCATCATCAAGGATAGGCAGAATGAACTCCTCCGAAGTTATCGTGAGCAAGAAGATGCAGCCAAAAGTGGCGATGATCTTAGCGTTGAGTGAGGTCCAGTTAATATGGGCAGTTCGCGGATACTCCAGTTCGTAGCAGAGAGTGGGACACAGGAGATAGTCAACGTAGTTGGTCAGGGTGAGATTGCGTGGGTAGGTGACGCTGCCCATGGGAGATGTGAGCTCGCGGGCAAGGTCCTCGCGCAAGGCTTGTACCTCGTCCGCGCTCTCGTCTGTGTCCTCTGGTTGGCGGTTCTTATGGTTCTTAGCCTTGGTGCCCTTGACCAGGAGCACGCCCTCGGGGTTCTCAGCACTGGGGTACAGGTAGGCTGGGCGACGGTCTGCCGTGGAGGGACTGTCCAGCTCCCGCAATCGCTTCTCGGTCTCAGAGAGATGGCCCATGTAAAAGGCGTACGAGTGCATCTTCATGAGGAGGACCATGGTGTGCAGCAGCAGGAAGACCTGCGCCGTCCACGTCCACTCTAACAGGAAAGGGGTAGCGACCCAGAGACTGAACCAAAGCGTCTGGTAGATGCTCTGCAGCACGACACCCCCTCTCCTCCAAGTCCATATACTATTAACGCTACTCCACCTAGCCAGAAGGTGAATGGGGATGCTGACCATGGTACTGGCAACCATGAGGAGGTCGACGATGGCCAGATGCCAGAGCTTCACCGTGAACAGCGTCCAGATGGACGTGCGCAAGGGGAAGCCGGTATCCTTGGTGTTGCGCAGCATGGTGGTGATGCCCATGATGGCCAGGCCGATCCAGAACAGGTTGAAGAAGCCGTGGAAGTCGCGGTAGTCGGACTCTGGGTCGAAATGGGACACTCGGCTCGCGTACTCAATGGTAGGGAAGATGCGCCTGCGCTGCTCGGCGCGAGCCTGCTTCCGCGCAGACGAGAGGTGTTTCTCGGACGGAGGCGCATTTTCTGGTACCGGCGTCGATCGACCACTGGCAGGAAAGGAGTTGTCAGCATTCCGCGTACTGGCAAGGTCACAGCAAGCTATGTAGGATCCTTTTCTTACCTAGAGCGACCGCTCAGGGTATCTTGATCAGAGGGCGCGAGGTGGGCAGGCTTCCCCTCCTGCCCCTCGTTTGACGCCATCCACGCCAGGTCTCTGACCTGGGCGTGTTGCGGTTTGCGCGGACGGGGCCGCAGGACGTGGTCGTCATTGTGATTATTCTGGGAGGAGCTCGTCGTTTCTGCGGCGGAGCCCATGGTTGCTGGAGGAGATGTGAGCCGAGACCAGCCCAGGCGACGACGAGGACGACGGTGATGGAGGCGACGAAGGGACGGGCGAGTTGGTAAGGAGCCTGGCCTCTGGACGGTCTATTCGCTGCGACGTGCGCTCTGGATGCTACCTCTGTGATGGAAACAGAAACATGCAGATCCGGAGGTCAATTGGTGGTGGTGGGGAGAGAGGAAAGGCGATGGAGAGCTTCGGCCAACCAGTGGCTCGGCACCGTGTCAGGTCGAGTTGAGTTAAGCGTGCGGGCGCCGTCGTCGATGATGTGGATGAGTCGTAGCGCGGCTGTATGTCGACGTGGATGGAAAGGAGTTGAAGCAAAGTCAACAGGAGCTATGTCAAAGATGGGTCAAAACCACAGTCAAGAACCAGAAGCGGCAGTCAAGACCAGTCTGGTTTTGTAAGACAGAGAGTTGGGGACGGTTCTGGAAGGCCTTCTCAGACAAATCCCGTCGCAGCCGGAGATTCTGACCAAAGGCCACAACGTCCAGAAAAACAGTTGAGGCGAGATGCGGCGCTCTACGTCACTGATTCCAGGGCTGCAGCAGAACCATCAGGGGGCCATGATTTCATCTGGCCGGCCTGGGGGGCGATAAGTGGGCGCGGCAGGCCTATAATTACGGGGGCCAGCCACTAGCGATGCCTTATGCAATAGGGATTGGATGGCGTAGGGCAGCTGCATGAGTCCGTGTCCGAACCGCAGTCTCAATCCCAACGACCTGATACACCATGCTTGCGCGTACCTTGATATTATCTGCAAGTACTAATTCAGAATCCAGTGACGAACCGTGCGCTGAATGACATTTAATTAGGAATCCGATTTTACGAGAGCTCGCTTCCCGAGCGCGGTGCTGTACGAGATCACCGATCCATCCATCGCCTTCCACAGGGCTTAGTCGTCTTTCTCCCCCTCCTTCGGCAACGTAGCACAAGCTCCATCTCGGCCTCGGTTTCCCTACCCTGCCTAAAAACCCGAAGCCCGTCCTGACTATCGTACCGCCTCTCCCGAACATCCCAGCCAATACCGCTCGTAGCCACGGCCGCGGTTCCAGGCTACCCATTGTTAACGTTGACGACGACATTGCGCAACGTCCGGGACACATGGCATTCACCTTGACTGTGATCAGCCACTGTGGCCACACAACGACCAAGGATGCCCCCCTTACCCCCTTCTAGAAAATAGAGGGCACCAACCAGCTGTTGCATCGCACCCGATCCGGGGCTTGGCTGAGTCCATTGACTACCTAATACTTTATCTCAATGCTTTTTTATTGGCTACTTTTATTTCCAGTGTACGAGTACAGTACCCCCAGCTGGTGCCTGTCTCTGCCTAAGTAATACATGAACGGGGACGTAGAAGCCTCCGATGCTGCGAAACAATGCGCTCCTCTCGCTCACAGATAATGTAATTCCAGAACCCAGTTATCGTGATCCGCGTATAGATCCTGACCAGCAAAGAAACGACAAAACAAGATGTGACTCCGCTTAATGTATGATTTTCCATGTAGGTTACAGTTCTCTTGCAGCCCTTCCAGATACGAAAATGGCCGCGCATGGATATTGGTTGAGTATTGGTTGTATTGGTAGTGTGTGTGTGTGTGCAGCATCACGCGACCTGCACACAAGACACCCCATCCCATCACCACCGGCTCCTCCCCAGAGGCGACGGTGTCAACGACCGCCTGCCGCCGTCGCCGGGCACCATGATGTCCCGGTTGTACCGGCTGTGCACCGTGATGTTCCACGGCATGTGAAGCCACCACTGCCCGTCCAGATGCTCCAGGTGTCCCCGCCACCACTGGGCGTCCTTGTCCCCTACGAAGAGCAGGTAGCTGTCCTGCTCCCTGTGCAGCCTGTCCGTCAGCCGCGCCAGCGTGTCCTCCACGTTGCGCCGCCGCTTCTCGTTGCGCTGGTTGTCCTCGGGGTACGCCTGGGTCCCCGGGTCCAGCACGTCGTCGATGCCGCGGATCACCAGCAGCTTCTGCCTCAGCGGCCTCACCGACTCGCGCACCATCGACGATGGGAGGTAGCGGCTCCCGTGCAGCCTGTTGCGCTTCTCGCGGTAGGGCAGCCCGTCCAGCGTCATGTTCGGCTTGTCCAGGTCCTTGGCCCTGTAGAAGTATACCTCGTCCACGAGGTTCGTAGCCAGCCACATGCTGATCATCTGGTCAATCGTGGTTTCCATCTTGGCGTCTGAGCGCTGGAGGTCGCTCGCGTACACGACGCGGAATGTCGTGAGCTTGTACTCGAGCTCCAGGAGGTGCAGCTTCATCCTGATCGGCTCGTCCATCGGCGCCATCAGGTTGTCCCCTAGGAACCCCGCCGGCGGCTTCCATTTCACTCTGGACGAGCTCGAGTTGGACGAGTCTTGGGACTGGTCTGATAGCGACGGGCTACGGTCGCGTGACGCGTGGTTGATGTGCCGCGACTCCCTAGTGTAGTTTACGCAGATAAAGAAATCCTTGTATCTTCTTCCCGTCTTGTCGGCGTACTTTCTCCGTATGGCTTCCCTTCCCCTGTGGGCCGCGACGTGGAAGTCGGCCTGGTTCACCAACAGCTCGTTATAGAACGTCTCGAGGTACGTGGACACGGTCTGCCAGTGGACGTAATACCACATGGCAGATACGTTTGAGATGCCGTGCCTCAGGAACGTCTGCGCAAGGTTCGTTCCCGACTCATGACGGTTGTACGCCGACAGGCAAGAATTCAACACCACGTTCTCAACCTTGTACCTAGCCAGCACCTCGGCAATCGAGTCCGCTTTGGCTAGGCAAGTCCCGGGCAGATTATACGGCTGTCCTACGGTTTCATCATGCTTTTTAGCGAACAGCAGCCAGGGAACCATTCTACCATGCCTACAAAAAACGTTAGTCCCTTAGACAAGAAAAGAAACGAGGGGGAGGATAAGCCAAGACATCCCAGCTTCTCCCTCAACTGGGTGTGGGGCTGGAACATACTCATCTTCCTGCACAATACCATGCAGATCAAAGTGCACAATGTGGAAGAACACGTCCTGCCGCGACCTGATCCTCAGATGCTGCTCCAGCTCCTCGCGGCTCCCCGGCCGCACCACCTCGAGAAGCATCCTGCCCTTCCCCCTGGTCCTCAGCTTCTTCTGCACGGTCATGAGGGGGTACTGCGCCAGGTCCGGCTCCGGGTCCCTGTCGGCGCCGCTGAGGGTGAAGTCCCGGGCGACGACCAGCAGCACCTTGACGAGGTAGCCGCTCCTGACTGAGGAGAGCTCCTGCGGCACCCGAGATTGCTGGGTGCTGCTGCTACTCCCGCCGGGCACGAAGTTGGCGACGCGAGTGATGCGCATGCAGGGCTTGTCCATTGACTCGAGAAGCTCCCATGCCAGGCATTGGACCCCGTGGGCATTCTCCGACGGCCTCCTGGAGGAGTGATCCTCGACGACGAAAATATGGTACTTGGCAACCCCAGAATTCCGCAGCTCGAGCTTCTTATCCAGCTGAGCAAACAGAGTCTCGGTATAGTCGTCGATCTTGAGCTCGGCGCCCTGCACATCCAGAGGCGCCGCCTCATCGTCGGCCGTCAAGAGCAAGCTAGGCTTCTCCGAGTGGCGGAGGTACGGCTCCAGGATGGACTTGTACTCAGTCTCGGTGAAGGGGTCATTGAGCTCGAACTCGTGGGGACTTCGGTTGTTGATCGTGACGGACAGGATCCACGAGCGGTGCGTGGCGCCGTTGGTTGCTGCAGGCGCTGCGGCATGGTTGTTGGTGCCGTTCGCAGAAACGGAGCCCTGGTGCTGGTGTTGTTGGTGTGCCGTCCGTGGGGATTGCGATCGTGTACGGATCACAACCACCGCATCCATCTCCTGGGCCCGATTCCTGACTGTGTCGTCGTGTCCATTGACAGCATTCTCCGGGTGTCGTGTGCCTCCTCTCGCCGTCTTCGCTGGGGGCCCTCGCCCGCTGCTGCTTCCACCGGCACTTGGGCGGGCGTCTTCACGAATGGTTGAGAGAGGGGTATTTCAAGAATAAGTTTAAATTACCGAGCTGGCTCTGTCCAACTGCTCGGAGAAGTCTATTTCGATCGGTAGAGGACTGAACTACGAAAAAAAGAACACATGCATGGGAAGCGGAGGAAATTAAGCTGGATGTAACATGACACAATCGATGGAGCCTCGTTGGAAAGCAAACGGCTGGGGTTGGAGGCACTAGGAACACATAGCGCACCCGCCCCAAAGCGCCACAAAGGTGAGGGAAGCCTCAATCGACAGACACGCTAGCAGACCGCAAGACGCTGCCGTCGACGATGCTAGACAGTTGGGCGTAGGTAGGGGACCTCGCGCAAAAAACGATGCCATGATGCCGCACAGCAGACCAAGCACAGGTCTTACTTGATAGCTCTGAGCTCCCAGAAATAGGTACGTATATACGGGATGGCGGGGCGGTACTTTGATCTGGTGGCCTCTAGCATCGGGCGGCAAAGACGGGAGCGTCAGGCGACTAACAACAGCCGCTTCCCCCTTGCCCAAATGGGTGCACTTCAGCGCTGAGGAAACACCACTAATTCGAACAAACATCAAAGTTAAGCTTTGGATTGGGCGACGCTTAGAATGACTCCCTCAGCCGGTCCTCAAAGTCGATTTAGTCACTAACGTTGGTCGTCATCCAGCACTTCTCTCTACGTTTCTTTTTCCGCATTGACCCCTGCGCCCGTCTAGGCAGGTCACAGCCGTTTCACGATAAACAAGTACCGGTGGGTACTGAAGGGTAGTATTGGAGGTGTGAACGGATGTGATGCCCTCTCGCTACAACTACACGGCACACGACATGATTGCCTAGAACGCATCGATGCAGGCAACCTCTCCTCCCGCCCTATATTGCACACCCATGCGTCCATATCACTCGCTTCACATAGAACCTAGCGCCCTGCAACCTCCCCCAACCCGCCTCGCCTACACGTATACGAACTATCCCTAGTCAAGGGTCCATCTGTACTCCGTAGCATCGCATCTGCCTTGCTTCCCGCCCGGATCCCCTTCCCCTATGCAGGGCGAACACACCCGTCCACAGGGCATGATTGGACCAGCAGCCAGTGTAAGCAAGCGCTCTTTCAGCTCGGGACAGCCAAGCTGCCTAAAGCAAACATATCCGTCGTCACACGAAGGCCCGGGCTGACTGCCTGCATGCAACATTCCCTCCGGGCTCAGCTTGAGTAGGTTCCATGCACACAGCCCTGAGGACAACGCCCTGTACTGTCACCCTCCCACGACGTGACGAATCCAGACCTCAATAATATGCAGGCCTCCTACATAACCCATGCGCAAAGCCTCTCCCTCGTAGCACCGCAGCCTGTGAACTGTTAGAACGCCCGAGTGACACGTATGGGTTTCCCCTATTCGCCGCGAGACGAACAGGCGAACCACTCACTCACCTCGTGGACGTCATTCCTGCATCCAAATCAGATAAGTAGGTAACACATAGGCGAGGCAGACGATAAGCCACGAACATGTAATCAAATCACACACAGTCACAAAAGTTATTACAAAGGTGGGAACTCAAAATTTGGTGCGCAGATCCCCCCAATCCGGGAGAACCGCAAAAAGATGATGTTTACATTCATTGCTATCGTATGCAAAAGCGGCAGGGACGGCCTCTACGCCGTCTCGCGGGCTGATGCGCTCTGTGGCCAACCCCAGTTTCTCATGATGGGGGTTTCGTACTGGCGGGAAAGAGCGTTTCGTGTCCAGGACCAAGACAAAAAGAGTAATATTATAAAAAAAGAGGTAATAAACGCCTATCCGCATGCCGTCATCAGTGTATCTCATCTCACTGCGGGCCATGCCATGCTCCAATCCTTGTGAGACTCCGGTCAGTCTGTGACCTGCTCATTCTTGTGCCCAGAAAACAAAAAAGGAAATAGGAAAAATGTGAAAACGAGAAATAGAGGAAAGCGAATGTGCCGAAAGACTTCATAAGATTTGCAATATGAGTGTGAGAATATGATGAAGATGGAACAAGACACCATATGCGTAATCATGCTTGACCGTAAATCTTCGAGATAGGTGCAGGTCAATCATGCCGTCGGAACTCCGTATGTATTTGCAAGAAGACATCGTTTCGAATGATGTGGGAAGGAAAAGAACCGAGAGAAAAGACAACCCCAACAAGAAACAGGTGGTAATGTGTGTCCCATTTTGAGCCCAGGAAGCAGACAGTGGGCAAAGGGAATATTTGTTCAATCAAGTACACGCTATGCATTTGTAGGGCACTGCTTGGGTCACTCCAGCCGTACCGCAGGTAAAAGGAAAGAAGACAAGACGCGACAAGGCGATATGGTAGGAACACGATGGACCTAGACATTCTATGCCTGGACCGGGTATTCGCCACCATATGCGGAGGGGTAGCTGCTGAAAGCGATATCATCGACTCCGTAGGTCTTTGAGGTCTTCACCCTGTCGTAGTAAGAGCCGCTGCCGCCATACCCAGAGTCTCTTGCATGCATCGATGGACGCGCGGGGTAATCCTCTGGATAGTATGGGCTGGTGCTGAACGAGCCAGTGGGCTCGTAGTCAGCGCGGTTAGCGAAGGAGTATGATGTGCTGTACAGATGGGAGCGTCCGTTATCGACATGATAGCGGAATTCGGACGGTCCCTCGGGGGACCGATGCTTCTTGCTGCTCCGGTGCTTGCGCTCTCGGTGCCTGCGATCGTGATCCTCAATCTCAGAGTCAGACACCACCTCGTCCAGCGTTGGCTGTGCGTGGTGCTTGGACCTGTGCCGGCCACGATCACTTCGAGGCGACTCGCCGCCATCACCATAATTGGCAAAAGTCTTAGATCTACCAACAGGGATGGGCCGGCTTGAAGATGTCACGGGCACCGAGTTTGTTCTGTTCAGAGTTGGGGGCGAAGTGGCATACTTTGGCGGTGAAGCACTGATGTGCACCTCGTCCTCATCATCATCAAGCTGCTCCCGGGACGCCTTTCGGCGAGATTTCTCCTTGTAGCCTTCTGGGGAGGCACGGCGAGCCGAAGAACGACGAATATCGTCGTCCTTGGGAGGGGAATGGGGGCCGTTTCGCGCAGGCGGGGGTGTAGGGGCAGATGGCTTCTCTGAATAGTACACGGGGTCTTCTCTCCTAGCCATGCGGATGTACTCTTGGGCAAAGGACCGCGCGTGCGATCCGTCAGGGAATCGAGGGCTGGGCTCATCACGGTGCACTGACCGATCACGCTCCCGCTCGCGCTTCTCCTCGTGCTTCTTGCTTGACGACTTCTTCTTCTCCGGCTTGGGGATGTACTCCTCTTCGTGCTCGACGTAAATGTCCTCGGCATACCTGTCCTGTCGCTTCTCCTCGGAGCCCTTCTTGATGTCCTTGGACTTGGCCTTCTCGCGTTCCTTCTTCTCCTTCTTCTCCTTCTTCTGTGCACGTCTCAGCTCCTCCTCTTCTCTCTCCTTCTTCTCATTCTTCTCACGTCTTCGGCGCTCCTTGTCTCTCAGCTCCTTCTCCTTCTCCTTCTCTCGCTCTCTCTCCCGCTCGCGCTCACGGTCAGATTCACGCTTCGAGGGCTTCTCAGTATATGATGCCTCCCGCTTCGACGAGTGGCGAGGCTCGTGGTCGTAGTACGACCGAGACCGAGACTGGGATCTGCTCCGCTTCTCCTCGTCGTACCCCCCGGCGGGAGTGTACGTGGTGAACACCCGGACATTGGGGGATCCAGAGGCCGGCTTGTGGGATGACCGAGATTCAGAGACCTTGATGTCGTATTTTCGGGGCGCGGAGGAGTTGGCCTTGTTCTGCAGCTGCGCCTTGAGCTCGGCCAGTCGGAGCGAGTCATCGTAGCGGCGTCGTTCCTTTTCGTTGGAGAGGACCTCGTAGGCGGTCTGAACCTTTTGGAATTCGTCCTGCTTCTCGGCCTTGAGGGTCGGGTCCTGGACCTTATCCGGGTGGCATTTCAGAACAAGCTTCCTATGGGCGGATCGGATCTCGGGAATTTGGGCATCCTTGGCAACACCAAGAATCGCGTAATGGTCCGGAAGTGGGCTCATGGTGCTGTTTGTAGGATATAGGGGGCCTGGATTGCATCAAGAAGAGACGGGTAAACTTTGTCGGCCAGCGAAAAGAACGGTCTCTGTATGTATCGTGAATGAATGGTTTCGCTGGGTTCCAGACTCTTCAAGGCAGTGAGAAAAAAATCAAAGGGCTGGGTATGGAGGGGTGCGGGAAGGTTCCTAGTGTAAAGTATAATATTATGGATGGTGTCGAACCGGATCGAGAGTTGGTATCAAGTCTGTAGCTTGTGTTGTACGGAAGGGGTTGGGAGCAGGCGGATTCGTAGACCGTATTTAAAGGCACGAAAGGCTTCCAGTGAATGATCAGGTTGGGAAAGGTGTGTTAGTCAACGTTGGCAGACTGAAAAGATTATCAGTCCGTTTGTTCGATGACAATGTGTGAATGATAGATTGGTGTTGTTGGAGCTTAGAGGTTTGGCTGGGGCGTTCTGTTATGAAAGACCTGGAGGTCCGTGGAAACAGAAGGACAAGGAGTGGGAGGGAAGAGCCTACTAATGATGAGGTCACGGGCTTGCTGGGGGATCCTCCCCTTGTGTCTTCCCTAGGGGACAAGCGTAGATAGAACTGGATGGGGGACAGCCGATCAGACCGTAGAAAGAGGGGGGCAAAAAGGTGGGCTTGGAGTGGGTAGATGACAGGGAGCTTCTCAGAATGAACGAGTCGTGAGAACGCTCGCTACTATGCACGCCGCTGTTGGTGTGGAATCGGGGCCACGCTTGGCTCCCTCTAATGGATGGTGGGGAGGTCTCTGGAGCAAAAGCATAGGTGGAGGACCGGCAATAGTATCTCAGTTGCGTGAATAATGGCACCACCGAATTGCTAGCAGACGGATCGCCCGCGAGGAAGCTGGATCCAGCAAGCCTCGGACTGGGCGAAAGGGCGAGTGCAGAATACCGTCTGTGACGTGAGGAGGATTGGTCAGGGACTGCTGATCGTGTCTAATCGTTTCACCTTTCTCTGTACCTCGACGGCGACACAAGGCCTTTGTAATAAGCTACAAGGCAATGAATGGAATCTGCGGGAGATGGAAGGGATGAGTCCGTTTCTGGGTTGCATGTGGGCACCGTGTGATACGTAGCGTGTAGCTGTGGCGTTTACGGTACTTTCCGTCTTTGTGACTGTACATCCAAGACAATGCATTCCCCCCGCAGGCAGCAAGTAGCCGGCCCCCGTTCTAGTGTATCCAGGGGCTCGCAGGTCCACGAGGGTACGGACGGACAAGGACGGGACCTGAACGGGCCACTTAGATTTCGAACCACCGGCCTTTTAACACTGTCCCGAGGACTGTGCCAAGTACCCAAGTACCTCGCGACGGCTTACAGTGCAGGTTTAACTGAGTTGACTGTCCCAAAACGGCAGTAGATTGGAACAAGCGAATGCCTCCTCCAGCCAGCCAGATCCAACGACTCACAGAGGGCTGACACGTCTTTGACCGAACACGCGGCTCGCCAGGCCGGGGGAGGCGAAGCTCAGGTGCTCGGTCCGCATAGCCTCACCAGGAATTGAAACAATCACGTATACACATGGCCCAATGCAGACCGAAACGAGCGAGGCCTGTCCTCTGGCGAGGTCAACCGCTGGTAGGTATTCGTCTGCCTGGAAAATAAGAGGTGGCCAGGGCCTCTTTTTCCCGCCACAGGGAGCTAGTGGCGGATCCCAGATAGGCCTGGCCTGGTCTCGTCCGCCGGAACCTTAGCAGCCCCCTAAAGGTTCCCTGCTATTGAGTGGTGCACACGACTCCCGGACGGCCGACGCAGTGCCTAGACTAGGCCCGTTAGGGAGCTACAGTGGCCACCACCACCCCCAGCCGAGTCAATCCCCCAGGAACGTTTTGGCGCTCTGCTCGCTTGATGGGCAGTGGCGGGCATCTGACTTTTGGCACGGTCCGGAAGCTTGGTGAGTAATCTAGATGCCACTGGACCTGACGGACCGGACGCTTATCTGCAATCGTCTCGATGAGCCGACCAGCTCATGATGACTACAAGGAGAGTCATTTCCCGAGGTCATGCTCGCACAAGCGCGCGTCATGACTTAGCACGAGGAAAACCTGCTGGCTGAGCCATCCAGCTAGGCCCAAGTGGAATGCCAGAGAAGGCGCAAGAACCCTTGGAGACTCATCACCTTGGGCCTGTTAGTCAACATGATCCATCCAATTGCCCAGGCGACGGACCTCCTGTTCCCACAAGGAAATGCAGAAATGCTGCCGTCGACCAAACAGAGGCTCACACTAAAGCTGCACCTTCTGGCTACCTTCGCTGAAAGGAGCAGCAGGAGGAGGGGCGGTGAATGGTTGTTGCGTCAATGGTATCAGCTCCGGCGGCACACTCCACAGACCAGCTCCAGCAACTCAGGTGACAGCTGCTTGTGGGGAGACATGAGAGGTGATGTTTCGGGCGGCGGAGGCAGGACCACTGTGAAAATGGCCACTCTCTCACTATGGATGCGCTATTTGGATTTTTGTGCAGAAACCGGTTACCGTATTGCCTCACAATTGCAGATTGTGAGCTGGCTGAGAGACCGAGACAAGAAACCTACACATCTCATCCCTTGGGAGTGATGTCAAACCGGTATGAGGAGAGCCTGAGCAAATGGCGGTGGGCTTTAGTGCATCAGCCAGGCAGGTACCTCCCTACTAAATTTAGCAGTGGGGGTACATAAGGTACCTACCGAAGACCAACTCCGCCCATCAGTTAACGTAACCGCCTCAACAACACGAGGTTTCTGAATGGCTGCATGGCCCCAATCGCAATACCGAGCAAAAGAGACAATCCGTATGTTACTGACTTACACTGCCTTGATGATCCAAGCCATGTCTCCATGATGGCAAGGTTGCCCCATCCAGAGTCTGTACTATCATTAGTAGCATCGCCAGTTTATCTGATACTATCACCGGGCTGGATCTATGGCGCTTACAGCGTCTCCATTGTCAGCATACGCCATGCTAAACCCCCAAGTGGCTGCTCCCGTAATGGGCGTAAAACGTTAAATTCCCCATACCGTTACGCCTTGAAGGCATCGCGTGGCAGGGCATACTTCACGTAGGAGCAACGAAGGAGTACCAACCCGACGTATACGTGCATACGCTCAGCCAATGTAAACGAACGTAGCAGCCACCTACGTGATTACTACTGGATAGTCCCGTCTCGCGTAGGTCCATCGCCTGGGCCTGCTGTCGGCTGAGCGGTTTCTACAACTGGAATGGAAAGGATTCGAAACTGATATGCAGCCAACCCCCGCTTTCTCGCCCGTTTCAGTCCATTCGAGGTTGACCCCGGGATGGGAGCTTCGGCATTATCTGCTATCCAGCTGCATCCAAGCGGCGCGCGTTGCATGATAGAGCCAAGGCCCTATACAGTGTCGCTCAGAGCTTCCTCCTGCAGGGCCAATTGGTGTCCAGTAATTCGTCCGGAGCTCCTCCTCTGCTGTGTCATGTATCCAAGTACCCCCAAAATGCTGGTTTTGGCGAGCGCTCGACATATCTCATTCCTGGAACAGACAGTGATCCGTTATCCCAAAAGTACCCCATGCAAAGTCGCTTCAGGCGCAAAATCGATTGGTCGATTGAGGCCGTTGAGAGATGGGATAGGCATCATGTCCATTTTGCATGCAATACCGGCAGTCTGACCTCCCGAGGCGGCCCAGGTCGTAAGTTCTCCCCCCCTCTCCCTCCCTCCCTCCCTTCCAAGGAAGCTTACTCGAAGAGAGGCCCGGCCCTTGGCTTCACACGACCGACCGACCGGCTTGGAACAGTCAAGTTTGTTAGCCCCAAGCTAAAGTACCACGCGATGCTGCCGTTAGCCAACAGGGGAATTCGACCCCACGCCACCCTGATCACCAACCACGGGCCAACCCAAGCATCACATCAGCCGCCGCGACCGCCAGGTCGTCCGAATGGGGACATGTGTGCAACCCACAGCGCGCAAGACTCCCAAAGGAGGGTGTGGGTGGGCATCCGCACATGTCGTGAGCCTATCGTGAGCTGCGACATGGCCTTGTCCGAGTGGGTTTTCCCTCTTCCACTATTGGACCTGCAGCAACGCGCGCATGGTCGATGATGCGCAGCCAGTCACGTTGGCGATGTCTGCACGGCACCAATCACGCAGGGGGGCCATTCGAGCCGGCCAAGGTCCACCCTCTCTATCCCGTTCTGCGGATAAAGGCCCAGCAGGATGAGGGGCAGGACGGTGTTGCTGGAGGGATGAACCTGTTTTTTCAGCATCATGCTCACGGCTGGGAGGTGGAGGGGGAGGTCAACTGTCGCTTACGACCGTCTGGAGGCTGGATGTTAGATCTAGCGTGTGTAACCAACAGCTGCCCTTGGGTCCCGTAAGCTCAGATTGCCCGTATCTGACACCTGACATGCACGGGAGAAGTCTAGGGCTAGCGAGTGTGGTTACGTCCTGCCCTCTTGCAGGGTCTGACAATCAACGAGGCCGACGAGTCTCATTGGATACAAATGTGGCCCTCCCAAGGAATTTGCTCTGTGTGGGTATGATCGAGCTCTCATTGGAGAGGGCTTTCTGGCCAGTGGTAGCCCCGAGCTCCTGCGCAGCTGTGACTGGATGTTTCCTTGTGCCGCATGCTTTTTTTTTGCACATGCTGCTGCGAGGGTGAAGAGTAGGTGGTGGGAGGATGGTGGGGGGGTGGCCGTGATCCAAGCATCGACAGTCCCAAGGCTCTCCCGCTCCAGGGATGGACCAAGATTCCAAGATCCCGTATCCCAGACATTAGAATGTCGGAGAATAGACGGCTCGGTAATGCAAATGGGCATTTGGCGGTCAGGTCAGTAAGGGATAGACCGCGGTTTAGGAATGGGCCCTGATCACCATCGTTGCCAGAGACAATAAGCAGGATCTACATTGATGCGGCAGTTAGAGTGCTGGGCACAGAAGAAAAGTGTTGGAAAGCTGCCGCGGTGGTGGCGGGAGGATCGGCTGGTTTCCGAGGCTCCAGGCTTAGGTTACAGGGTACGGAGTACATTAACACACAAAACTACGGCGAGTTGCATGTTGCTTTCGCTGACGGGTGGCGCATTGGACACGGACGCTGTATCACCAACCGCTGCAACTCAAAGTGCAGATGCGAGGCCAGCAAATGCGCAGGCGGGACGAACACCATCACATCACAGCCAGCCAGGTGACTGACCAACACCAGACGGTGTGGCCTGACGGACGAGAAAACTAGGAACCTTCCGGAAAAGGGTGCTGGAAATTTTTGAGGCTTCTCTCTGGACGGGCTCTGTCTGGCTGCTGGATGTCACCCTGCGTCGGCCAACACCGGTGTCTGGGCTGGAGGAACGTGGCAGCGAATCCGCACGTCTTGGATGACGGGCCTAGGTCGATTGCGGATGGCTCTCAGCGGCTAGCGGCGAGATGAGAGACAATGGACGGGGAGGGAACAAAGGCGCCGGCCACTCAGCTTCGACGAGCTGCACACTTTTTCCATTTGAGAATGCTGGTCACCAAGCCTACCCTGCAACATGAACATGGAAGCATCCGGCTGGCTGCTGTTGGTGTGCAGCTGCTGTCTTACAACTGGCGGGCAACCACAGCGCTTGCAGGCCCTGTCGTCCAATCCAGACGATGTGATTCAGACCATGGGGTGTGATAAGGCGGCTCTCGCCATTCAGATGATCACGAAGATCTCCAGATTGGCTGACGGTCAATGCGGTGGTTGATGCGGCCACTTTCTGCTCAATATGCACTTCTCCGCGGTGTGCTGACTGGAATACGACTGCACGACGAAAAGCGAATCCAAAAGAGGAACACACCAGTGTGCCACTGGCTGATGCAGTTCTACGAGTAAGAGCCGAGAAACATGCAGTAGGCAAGGGGAGAAGAAACAAAAAACCAAGATGATCCATTACTCAATTCTCTGACTGCCCACGCGCATGTCCCATACACCTACAAAACACACTGCATTAACAAGACAAGAATCGAGCGGGATCGGCGATCATCTAGGGTAGTAGCATTGATCAGGTGCACTGGACAAGAAAATTCGAAAGCAATGCTTCCACCACGAGGTGGGAACCTGAACCCAATAGCAAGACATGTTAGCCCCAATTGACCCGTCCAAGATTGTCCAGGATATCCTTGATCACCAGTAGCGGCTCCAACGGTGCGGTGACCTGTCTCTCGGAGCATGTTCCACGTTTTTTTCTCCCTCCCACAACCTCGAGACCAGCTTCCTCGTCATGACTTTTTGGAATTGGGTTAGTTGGGCAGCGTCAGAGGGCTCCAGCACACCATCACCTGGGAGCCTCGACGTGCCCATCACGCGAGCCCATGGGCTTGGGGAGCAAAGTGCAGTGTCAGACAGACGTGTGCATCTCCTTGGGTATCAAAATCGATAATTCGCCAGCACTTGCTGCCCTGCGAACCTTGCAAGGGATGGGAATTTTCCGTCAACAGTGTGTCCCCAAAATCCGCATGCGAGCCCAAGAACCACCAGCTCGATCAGTCCTCCCAGACCGGCAGGTCGAGGTCCACCACGATCGGTTTGTTGAACTGCTTCCCACCCACATGCGGGTATCTGCTCTTCATGATCGCTGCGTTGACGATGCACGTCTCCTCCCTGCCCATCCGCCCACCCAGCGCCTCCCAGTCGCAGCGCGAGGACTGCGGGTCGTCGCCGCCCAGCCCGATCGTGCCACGGCAGACTTGGGCATCAACGGCGACGTCAGAGCCGAGCGTGACAGGGCCAGCGACAGCAGTGGCAGCTGTCCTCGTCGTCGTTGACGATGTGGAGGTGCGGCCACGGTAGTCGCCTCGAGAGCCGTCGTTGGCAAGCGACGGGGTCAGCCTGCGCCCGGTCAGATCTACGAGGCTGATCTTGCTGCTCTCCATGCCTGGCGCCGGATCGGTCCATCTGGCCACTGATCGCTCTGCGAAGGCGACGTTCCGGGACGTGAGGTCCCATGTCACGCGCTCGGCACCTCGCCCGTCATGGATGTGGCCACAGACGGCCAGCCGAGGTCTCACGCGCCAGAGAGCTCGTCGGAGCGCCTCGCAGCCAGTAGCTCGGCGCTCATCAGTCTCGTCGCAGTGCGTGCGTGAAGGCGTATGTGTCACGACGACGTCAGCGTCGAGGGGAATATCATCCCAGATACGTGGGAGGTCTGAATAGGTCGATGGCGATATAGGCGCATCATAGTAGAACGCCCAGAGGCCATGACGCGGAGAGTATGGCGACCCAAAGACCTTGAATTGGGTACGGGGGCCATCTGGGGAGGTGAGTCGGATTGATTGCGACGTGTGGTTCAGGTAGGTGATGCTCGGGGAGGATGTGAGTAGAGAGAGGCAGTCCTCATGCGACTGAGGGTTCTGGTTGTGAAAGTAGAGGCCATGTTCATCGTAGAACGCCTCATCTAGTGTGATGTCGTGGTTCCCTGGAGCGTAGTCAGTTGTTAGTTCTCCAACTGCCATATGAGATGTAAGTGAGTAGGCATCAACGCAGATATTACCTGCGATAACTATCTTGGCCTCAAACTTGGCTTCCTCTAACCATTTGACCGCACGAGAGAGCTACGTAGTTCAGTCAGCTTCAAGACCAACTAGTTGCAATACGTGTCTCGCTTGTAGAAACCTCTGAATAGCTGCCCTGGTTTGTTATGTCGCCCGCGTGAATAAGGATGTCCCCTTTGGGAAGCTTCACAGTGCAGTTGTGAGTATCTGAGATGCAGACGATGCGAGTGCGCCGGAGCTTGGTGTTGTGGTTTTGGTCTACCATGAGTGGACGTAGAGAATGTTAAGTTCCTAGAAGATAGTGTTGGCGGCCGATTGACTTCCTAGGTCCTTGTAATTGGAATGATATATCGTGATGAGGGTTTTAGGTATCTGACATGAAGTCCGACTGACTCACCGACGATCACCACTTCTTGCCTTGGTCTGCCTGGTGCGAGGTCCAAGTGCGCCTGGTGCTGCTTTTAGCGGCAACTTACCAATCGCCAGTCTCACCTACCTCGAATTTGGTTAAGGTAATCAACAAGGCAAATGTAGAGTTATGGTTCGTAGCTTGAGCAACTTCAATCTCAGCGTATTCATTTAGTAGCCCAAATAATTGAACAGTGAGCTGTTTTCCTAAATCCCCCTCAAGGCGGCCGACAGCTTCTCTGAGCGTAGATCTGGGGGACAATTACTACACACACACGCTCCTTCTCTCTTTCTATTTGATGTCTCTTGATTACTATTCAAGTGATTAGAAGCTTGCCTGGGAGCATATATGATACTAGGTAGGTACCTGCATATTTTCCTGATGTTTCTGCAACGTTTTCCTCCACTTACTCGTGAGTGACAGAAAGGAAATTGCAGCGGCTGAGATACACTGGCTTCTTTGTTTGGCTATCAATGGCCTTCTCGCTTGTGCTAGACCAAACAGTTCTGGGACCATGATGCAGGAGATGATAAACAAATCACGCATGCATTGCTGATATCCAAAGCTAGTGGGCTGCTGTCAATCAAGGGTCTAGTATACTAAGCACATCCGGCGGCAGAGAAGTGATGGAGGAAGTGTGGACACGCACATGAAGAAATGTATAATGGAGGAGGAGTAGCCATCTTCTTCACTCAAATTTCAGTCTATGTATGGTATTCGTTGATTAAAGAAAGGCAGTAGTTGGTGCTCCTCTAGATCGTCCGACACACCTGCATGGTCTACAGTTTGCCCGCTCTCTTTTTCAAACAACTCTAGTATCTATCTAATTATTGGCACAAGCCATTGTTGGTGTTGAACTCTATGTACGGCCGGGCGCAAGCGTCGCAGCCGGGAAAAAAAGGCTTAAGTTTAATGTATTGTGATGCTGGGTATGGTGTCAGGTTGTTGAGTCCTTGGTGTTTGGGGATTTCCCCTTTCTTTCCAGCAGCTGCCGCATAATTGCATAGCTCTCTCACTTACTACTATCTCATTATTGTTGAAGTCAGACATTTAGGGCGAGTAGCTTGAGATTACTTACTACATGCAGAACAACTGGAACAAGCTAATTGACGATGGTCGAAGTGGCGCTGCTCATACATGGGTTGACGGTGTAGATTTCATTAAATCTCGAAGATGAGGGGAATTTTCTATATTTGATTGATCATAAACAAAAAAAACTCTTTAGTTGAAACAAAGGCGCAACACGTGTATATTAGTGAGACAGGTGATTAGATTAGAGTGAGATGCCGCGTGTGCTCGACTGCTCTCCAAGCTCAATCCTTCAGTCTCTGTGGGATGGATCTCAAGAGAATATCTCGGACTTCTTGCTTGACGTATGGATGCACTTTTTGGGAGTTACTTATTATTAACTGGATATCTGCCCATGGCACTGTACCGTCCTGTATGATCGTTAAAAGCTCGTGGCGATTGAAGACTGGGGCTCCCAGGTTTAGGTTATGCGGCAAGACGTGTAATTCCAGGAGTCTCATGAGTCTTCGGTGTCTTTGCTTTGTTGGCAAGAGCAAGCTACTCAGATTGCCGAGGATGCCAAAACAGATCGCAAAATCTTGCCTGCACTTGAACTGTGGCAGGGCAAGCTTAGTGGTGCGGAAGAAATTGCTAGAAATCTGAATGCATCCGTTGCGAGTGGCCGATTGATAGCTTACTTGCTTTGCCGTCTCTGAAATTCCTTCCCTGGTATAGCAAGACAGCGTATGTGTCACGATGAACCCGGGCATATTTGGATCTTAGGGCCTTCCAGCCATACATATTCAGTGGACAGAAATTCATTACAAACATTTAGCACACTACATGGCCTCATTTTGGGAGTTGTACTACAATGAAGCTCGTGACCGTGAAGCGGCGATGCCGGCTTCTAGCGTTATAGCAGCGATGGCACTATCCGCTTTTCTGGATGGGATGAAAACCATCCCACCTGTCTGGTCTTCCTATCATTGCGGTTGCTCTGACTGGTGGGGGTTTAATTTGATTTGAGGTTGCTGGGATCTTGACAGACGGGCCGTCAGGCTAAATGATACTACTCTTCGCAAGCGGCAAATTGAGGGGCATTGGGCAAACAATTAATTAAAGAGATGACCCTGGTCGAGTGCGCCCAACGAGAATTTCACAATCAGAAACAGTGTTGCAACCATTGCCGGACACATGTTGTTGGTCTGGCTCCTGGAAGTTGGCGTTGATGGTTCGTCGTGGGGACTGCCACAGCAGCTCCCCTTATGCACAGTTGTGGAGCGAGGACCAACTCCGTACCTGTATAGAAAGGGATGACTGACCCCTTGCTGTCGTGAATCCATGCATTATAGACCGGGTGCAGTCGATATTTTCATTGCTGCGTGTACATACCACTACTGCGCCCATACAGAGTACTTACACGTCGCTGTCATTGACGGGAAGATAGGTGACCTGGTCCGCCGCTCCATAGCGACGGGTCAGCTAATTTAAGAAAAGACCAGGTTCGACAACACAAATTCACGATAGAGCCGGGAGAGGAGAGGGCCCTGGTCTGTCTCGTCTGCACGCGGTGCCGTGCTAGCACGCCAGAAGGCCGCTAGCGGGTGGCCTCAAACACTCCTCACAAACCATGGCCCATGCTTTCTTTGCTTTTTTGACTTGATGTTTTCGCTTCGCCAGTGATGAAAACGATGCTGTGCGTGCTCGCGTCACATCGCGAGAGTGTGCTGCTTGCAACCTAAACCATCGTACCTGGACAGACGCCCATTACGCAGGGTGCTGCGAGGGGCGAGCAAATAGCAGCCAGTATTTGCCCTGTCTCCTGGCTCCCACCTGGTCCCCCGCTCTCCCAGCTGGCCATTCACAGACGGCTATCGCTGGTGTTGTGCATGTCTTCCTGCATCAGGCATTGAGGGCCCATCGTGTCGTGTACCTTTTATGCAGCGCGACTAACACCTGAGCCTCTCCGCATCTCATGGCACTGCCCTCATCCATTCTTCCATTTATTCCTCCGGGACCGACCTGAGGGAGACGCAAACCACCACCATCCCGCCACATCGCGTTCGTCCTAATTAGCGGCCAATTCGCTCTGAGACAGGTTTCCATGTTGGTTCCTTAGCTCCCAGCTTGGTGGCCGGTTTCAGTGCTGATAGTTCAGTTTGCAGCTCCGCTAGCCAGGATCGTGCACTATGTCATAGCGCCTTCAGCGACCTGCCTCAACTGCGTCCCCCCGGACCCCCCTGTAGCCTAGTGAGCGCGGCCTGGTGGCCAATCTGCTTCTGGTTAGAGACCAACCAACCACCTCCGCCCGCTCCAAATTTCGATCCCTCTTGACGAACCTCTTCACCCGTCAAGTTGCCCAGCCCTGGCTTGCCTCTCTACGCGCAATCTCACGAGCTGGCTGAGGGCAGCCGCATCATCCCACCAGCTATCGCGTTGTCACCATCTCGCATGGACCGGTCAACTGGGTGAGACGTCGACGAATTGCCTTCCCTGCGCCTGAGATCCGGCTGCCAGATTCGCCCCTTGTCCTCGCGACCTCTCCTTTTCGTCGACTCGATATTAGCACCCATCAGACCATTCTGCCGACACTCGCTGCCCTGAGCACCAGATTTCCCTTGACTCTTTACTATCCTTACTCCCACGATATCAACTACCTCGATAGACTCCAATCTTTTACGAAACCCTCGCCGACGTGCCCGTATCTCCTGCGTCCAGACCTGGGGAACCCGACACGGCCATCGCCACTGGCCGCCGGCGCCCCAACGCTAAACAAAGCGCGTCGCCATGGCGGCTATCTCTACGTCACAGACAGCGACGAGGACGCTGACTCCTCCGGACAGCAGTTATGGACAGAGTGCTTCGTGGGGGCAGCATGAGGATGACCACGCCCAGGTGAGACAGACACTAGACGCCTTCCCGACTCTTGAGACACCTCTTTGTCCAGCTGCCGATTGCAAACCACCGCCACCCCGTGACCAAATATGAGTGTTCTTGTTACTGATCTTCCTTGGCCCGAATCCAGAACCATCATGACTTTAGATTCCCTGCGAATTCCAATCATTCTTACTCGAACTCAAACTCAAATACGCAACCTAATAATAACTACATGCTGGGGGCTCAGATGGCGACACAACGCATGAATTCGGCCGACGACCAAGCTAATACTGGCGACGCATTGGAGGATCCATCTCATCACGACGGTGGAAAGCTGCTGCCAGAGTTCACACCGGAACCACAGTCTGCCGGGAAGAGAAAGGGCTCGGACGACGACGACGATGATCAGCCATGGGTGGAGGAATATGCGACGGACGACTCCAAATGGATCCATCGTGATAAGCTGGCCAAAATCGAAAGCCAGGAGCTTCAGGCCGCTGGATTGGTTATTCCAAGGACGCGGGCCCCCAGTAAACAGCGACGAGACCGAAGCCGTAGCAATATGCGACCAGGAACTGAGCAATCGGATTACGGCCAGAGCAGATCCCGAAAGAATTCGTCCTCAGTGGAACACCGCCCTCCCGAGATCTCCGTTCCCAGCTGGGATCTTCGAACGCCCGAGGAAATTGCTGAGGCAGAGGCCAACACTTACTTCACGTCCAACGGACTGAAGGGTGGCTCGAAAATCCCAGTGGCTAAGACGAGCCCGCTCCCCATTGGGGCGGGCTATCTCGGCGGAGGGAGGAAAAATAGCGAGAGCCCGGAAGATGATTCCATGTCTATGAAGAGACGATCTCGGAGTGCAAGTGCAAGCCTCAGAGGTTTTGAAAAACCAAACCTGAACTCGACTGGACCCAAACGATCAGGAACCGATTCGTCACCCAAGAAGTCAGCAGGGCGCAAGACATCCGGCGGCATGAGAACGAATGCAAATGCAAGACCAAAGACGCGTTCAGGAAGCGGCAGCGGCACCAGGCCATCCACTCGGTCTGGTGAATCGCCCCCGACTAAGCAACCGGAGGGAGACCCGCCGTGGATGGTCAATTCTTACAAGCCTGATCCTCGACTTCCCCCTGATCAGCAAATGTTGCCGACGGTAGCTCGCCGTCTTCAGCAAGAGAAATGGGAGAAGGAAGGCACATACGGAGATGTGTATGACAAGGATTTCCGGCCTCTGAACGACAAGGCACTGCTAAAGCCTCCCGAGATGGTCCAGGGTGGCGACCACAACGAGGAGCATGGAGCGGACGGTGACCACCTGCAGCCATCAGAGTGGCCTCTCAAGCAGGGAGAGTCCGCCCCTCGAAGTCCCCGTGTGAGGCAAGGCTCATACTCAACCATGCCCAAGATCTCAGACAAAACTCCCGCAACCCCCACCTCGGCCAACTTTCAAATTTCACACAGTCCCCAGCCCCATGGGCAAACTCACACGCATGTTTCTTCGCAACCCAAGAGAGTCCCCGAAGAGAAAGACGAGGATGCCAAGAAGGGCGGTTGTGGCTGCTGCGTGGTCATGTAGTCTCAATTCAAGCATCTTGATGCGTGAGACACCAGTCCACAGTGAGAAGCATCATCCAACACTCGACTTGGTACTTGATTGGGACAACAGACCCTTGACGACGTTACGAACTGCACACACCAGCTTTTGACTTCGAGCCTTGTTTTATTTCCCATCTTACATATACTCGTACTACACAATACCTCCCTCCCTAGCGCATCGACTGCCGCATTTTCTTTTGTGTTTTCAAACCCAGAGATGGCCACGGACTGACCCACGCTTCATGCTCACGCCTGGATGACAAGAAGCTGGTTTCTCGCCCAGCGCATGAGCACTGTCGAGACCTCGTCGTCTTATACTGCCTCTCTCACAAATACCACCACCTACGGTTGAGCATTGCAACTCTTGAACCCGATATATAATCTTGGCAACATTATCCCTTTTCTAGTAAGGCCTTTTTGCCTTTTGACCTTTCTTCTCCACTGCTTCCAGCCAATTGTCTTCGCCAAGGGACAAAGGGAAGCCCTCTCATTTCGTCTATCTAGCATTGTGGGAGCGTTATGATTCTTGTTATAAAGTTGTCCTTTCCTCTCTTTTTGCCTCCAGCACTTGCACATACCGGTTTATTCAATCTTCTCTTTCACCCCTTGTTCCTTTTATTGCCATTGGTGACTTTCAAAAGTCGATTTACACTGTTCAAGGGGGAGCGGAATATATTTTGAGATTTCACAGATGGTCTCACGCCCAACGGGGAATTTACTGGCTGACCGCGTTGCTCGCTGGTCGGCCTCGGAGCGTCGCTTAACCTTTTCCTTTTGCCCTTTTTTCCAGTTTTAGGTTTCCCTTCTTTCGCATTCAAGAGGGGGTATAGATATTTCGAGGTAGATGAAAAAGAATTAGTGAACGAATCAGTTCTTACGCTTGCCCACCCCTGATCTTCATGTGAGTTTGAGATATGCCTAGAGGAAGTTCTGAAAGGATCGTGATGGGCTTAGCAATTGGCTAATCGAGGGCGTCATTAACGGTTGGAACGGCCGGATCTGGCGGCAAGGGCCGTCACCCGCTGCCAAAGGCTCCACGGGCCATTCCAGCCCCAAGCAGCCGCATGTTTAGACTTTCTGCGGCATGGGAATTGGACGGGAAAACAGGGCATTTTGAATTGTTGCTTTTGAATGCTGTTACATCATAGAGTTTGGGCGGCCTCTGGGTTGCGTAACCATGACGATCGCTTCAAGATGCGATGTGGAGGAGGAGGGTATTTGATGGTTTGATTGTCGTCCATTTATACTAGAAGGATGGCTTTCTCGATGCCAATGCCATTCGGAAATTGATCGTAATTCCATGATCCATACATACAGATTCACTTGAGCCATACAAAATTGCCAAAATGGTTGTTCAACACGGCGACGCGCATCACATCCCGGAGCATCACCGGATTCACAAGTAAACCCCCCTCCCTCCTCATCACCTCACCCCATCACATTAACTGACACCGTCATCTCAGACCGGGAGCATGGCTCCCAAGGGACCATCGCATCCATCGCGAGTTCCTCCACCGGGCCACCAAACATGTGGACGCCCACCCGGACAAGGAGCTGACGCCGGCCCTCAAGGAGTTCAAAGAGTTCATCGAGACGACCCCACGCATCTACATGCACTTTATCCTGATGTTCGAGGAGATCCCGAACAAGCCGCCGTATTGGCACGATCCCACGGGGACGCCCCAGATCCGTGACTATCGCCACATGTTGGCCGTGCTGAACCATATTGTAAGGCGGGCGCCGGAGTGGACTGATGCTGCGGAGGCGGTGGGCGTGGTTGGGGTGCCGATGTGTGCTATTCTTGACTATCCGATGGGTACTCCGAGGTACGTTTCTCCAATGGATAATTGTGTGTTTGGTATCATTTTGTGAGCTGGAGGCTGATATTGGGTGAATTTAGCGGACACGCTGCTTTCTTAGATCCCGATGTGAATAGGATGCTGAAGAAGGTGTTGAACGAATGGGGCAAGTTTCTACAGGTTCGTCTATCCTACATTTGTCTCGGTCACTACTTCCAGAGGCGAGAAACTAACCATGAAGTACAGACACCCGAATCAGCCAGTGTTCTTGAGAACCACAAGACAGGTTGGTTTGGTGAGGTTGGAGTCAAGGACCTGATGGAGGTGGCCAACCAGCCTTACTCGACCAACCACAAGTTCGAGGACATGTATATCTGTGATCCCTCGGCGAAGCACTATGGCTTCAAATCCTGGGATGGTAAGTCGACTTGCTCCGAAAACCAACAATCCTGAACATGGTTTCTCCAAGCTATGTACTCCCTTGTATGCTCACCTGTTTCCAGACTTCTTCACCCGCCAAGTCCACGACAGCGCCAGGCCCGTCGCCTCGCCCGACGACGACTCCGTCATCGCCAACGCCTGCGAGTCCAAGGTCTACAACATCTCGCACCACGTCAAGCTCCGCGACAAGTTCTTCGCCAAGGGCCAGCCGTACTCGCTCCTCGACATGCTCGGCCACGACGACCTGACGAACCAGTTCGCCGGCGGCACCGTCTACCAGGCCTTCCTGTCCGCGCTGTCCTACCACCGCTGGCACAGCCCCGTGTCGGGCAAGATCCGGCGCGCGTTCCTCGTCGAGGGGACCTACTTCAGCGAGCCGCTCTTCGAGGGGATCGGCGACCCGAACACGGCGGAGATTGACTCGCGGGGGATATCCCTCGTCCAGGGGTACCTGAGTTCGCTGGCCACGCGGGCCGTCATCTTCATCGAGGCGGACAACCCGGCCATCGGGCTGATGGCGTTTGTGGGGATCGGGATGGACGAGGTGAGCACGTGCGACATCACGGTCAAGGAGGGCCAGCATGTCAAGAAGGGTCAGGAGCTGGGCATGTTCCACTTTGGGGGGTCGAGCCACTGCTTGGTGTTTAGGAAGGGGGTGAAGGTGGATGGGTTCCCCAAGGTTGGGAGGGAGGAGAATGTGCCGGTCAGGGGTAAGCTGGCTGTTGTGCATAAATGAACTGGATGATAGTCCTAGTAATTTGAGGTGATATCAAGCTCGAGGTATATATTGATTGAGTTGAGGAAATGCTGATTTGAAAAAGGATGGTCGCTGGCATGTATGACTTGACTTATAAGTCGGCTCCAAGAATGTGAGAAATATTTGTAATTAGCCACCAATAACGAATTGAGTCCTCTTCCGGTATCCATTGCAATAATAGCAACTACGACAGAGTTTTTGAGAGCAAAAAGAGAGGGAAGGTTACATGTAAGTGTACCAAGAGGCAAAAAGGAATGCTAATTGACCCGACCACGCCAGGAGTCGAACCTGGAATCTCTAGAGGATGGTAAGAACCGAAATCTAGCGCCTTAGCCATTAGGCCACGCGGCCAATTAACGTGACAGGTATCATGGCAATGCATGTACATCAACTTTATGCTGGCTGCCTGTACCACAATTCAAGATTCAAGCTCGCAGTATCTGTTACGTGGGAGTTATCCAATGGTCACACCTGGACGGCGCTTCTGGACGTCATGTCGCACGGCCGAGGCTCCATGTCTGAGTCCAGATGGTGTCCATGAGACATGCAGCAAAGCCAATCAGGTCTGGAAGCACAGGTACCACTCAACGGCGCTTCACCAGTGCTACGTCCACGGAGCAAAGGAGAGTGCGGCCCAACGTCACCCGCGAGATCTCGCCAGTGCAGTGCAGCGTCACGGCAGTCGAGAGCACTAGCGAGGGTGAGTGAGGCCCGGAGGCAGGACGGGCCCCGCGCTAAACAGTGATAAGCTTCGCTCAAAAGGGCCCACCACCTATAACCACCGAATCTCAGTTCCGACTCGACTGAATCCTCAACTCACGCGACAATTCTGCGCAGCCTGGGGGCACCGTCAGCACGCAGAGACGACGCGCAGAGCAGGCATTGACAGAATGGCACCGCCCGCAGCAGCCAGCGCAGACCTGCTGGGCCTGCTCGAGGCCGCGCTCCCCCAGGACAGTCGCCAGGCGCTCCGCTCATCGGTGCTGCCGGCGCTGCTCGACGCCGTCGCCGCCATCGCCCAGACCCTGCGAGGCTACCACAGCGTGTCCGCCGCCGGCACCGCCAATCCCTTTGGCGACGACCAGCTCAACGTCGATGTTGCCGCCGAGAACCTCATCCGCGACGCCCTGGCCCGGTGCCCGTCCGTCGTCACCGCCACCAGCGAGGAGGACCCGGTCGAGAAGCCGGTCCAGCACCTCAACGGGGCCTCCCACGAATCCCCAGAACAGCCCTCTCCCGAATCATCATCATCAGAAACATACACCGTCGCCTTCGACCCCCTCGACGGCAGCTCCATCATCGCCCCCAACTGGACCGTCGGGTCCATCGTCGGCATCTGGGACGGCCGCTCCTCCCTCGGCCAGTCGCCGCGCGAGAAGCAGGTCGCCTCCATCCTGGGCTTCTTCGGCCCCCGCACAACCGCCGTCGTCGCCGTGCGCGTCCCCGGCGGCGAGCCCTCGTGCTTCGAGGTAGGCCTCACCGACGACGGCGTGCGCACGTGCCAGGTCGTGCGCTCCCACGTCCGCCTCACCAACTCCATCGACGGCGTCCGCTACTTCGCCCCGGCCAACCTGCGCGCCGCCGCCGAGAGCCCCCAGTACATGGCCCTCGTCTCCCACTACATCCAGAGCAAGTACACCCTGCGGTACAGCGGCGGCCTCGTCCCCGACCTGGGCCACATCCTCGTCAAGGGCCACGGCATCTACGTCTCGCCCACCACCGAGGCCAGCAAGGCCAAGCTCAGGCGGCTGTTCGAGCTGTGCCCCGTCGCCCTCGTCATGGAGTGCGCGGGGGGCGCCGCCATCGACACCGCCGACGGGGTGGACATTCTGCAACGGCCGCTGGAAAACGCGGACGAGAGGGGGGGGCTGGCGTGCGGGAATCTTGAGGAGATAGAGGTAGCCAAGAAGATGCTGCTTGGCATTTCCAAATGAAATAATATGCCCCAGGCTTGAATGACGTTTATTGTGTCTCTTGGTGTACTTGTTGCTCCCTCATCGTTCTCTCATGCCACCATCCTCTCCATTCTCATCCTGGACCAACAAGTCATGATGATATGCACGTTCATCACTTACATTCCGTCTATGCTACGGGATTGCCGTAACGAGTCAACGGGCTCAAGAGAGGTGGCGAGACATACCAACAATGGTTGCGCCGAGCCTCAAAACAAAGCAACAGGTTCCCTTGCCATGCCTCAATCAATTGATTTCTAGGCAGTAAATGGATGGATCACGGGACGATACTCGAAGGTGTGGTTTTCGAAGCTGCAATTGGTCGTAATGGATAAGGTTGTATTTGGCGATGAATATCCCTTCCCCCTTGCGCAGCCTTCCAACGTCATCACGGTGGCGAACCCTCCAGGATGGAAGTGAACCTTTACATCCCACCAACCTCGCTTCCAGCTGTGGCTGACATGGGATTCAGTAGAGGCAGCGATCAACTACAAACGTTGCCGCGAGCGTACTCATATTTGCAGTTTTCGGCACTCGAGTGTCGTCACCGATGTGCCAAGGATGCCATGATGTAGACAGAATGGTTATGATCAATTCAGACAGGGTTCATGTTTTCGCGGCTATATATTGAGAGCTTTCCACCTCTTCAGACCAGACGATAGAAATCAATCAACCTACACTTTTACAACAAACAACTTTTCAAGAACTTTACCAAATCAAACATTTACAATATAACATCAACATGGCAGCAGGGTAAGCCTAACTAATAGACAGGAAATGCTAGTTGACTCTTTCTCACCCAAATATAGTCATCGCAGACTCTCCTTCACCCTCTCGCCCGCCTCGCGAGCAACCAAGCGAGTAATGGAGCAGCGGAATGACAGGCGCACGTCCGTGGAATCAACCTCCCGCCGCTCGAGCGTGGCGGATATCCCAGTGGTGGAGATTGTTCCCTACTTGAGGGATCCTTCCGAGAGATGGACATGTGCGAACAGGATCGGTTGATATGGGAAGTTGAGGTTTTCATGCCAATAAAGCGATAAATGGAAGAGTTGCCAGTTATATGAAGGAAATTTGAGGAGGCTCATATACGGATTCAGAAAATATCACTCTTTTACTTTCCTATCCTATTTCTATTCCTTCCCAAATTTATCCAGTCCCATGAATTGCAGTCTGGTTGGTATAGATGCTGCCGTGCTTGCTACCCTATATTCATCGACAAATCCGTTAAGGATTCTATCGGTTGCCAATTCTCTCTCAAGTCTAATCTTCTTCAATTGATTCTGAAGCAATTATAGTGGAATAAAAGTGTATGTGCAATTGGGCCAGTTATAATAAATCTGAAAACAAGTTGTTCGAGTTTAGGATTCGGGCGCTCTTTAAGGATGTCACAAGCCTGATGCCGCTGGACCTGACGGACTCCCATTGCTCGGAATGGCAGCTTCTCACGAATGCAATACTCGTGTCACTCGTAAATTCGACAATGTAATACCTGCACTGGGCAAAGTAATGAACTAGAATAGAAGCTGCTCGAGTAATGTTAGATTTCTCCCAAAGGTTGATAGGACACTAACATAGGATAACCGATGGTCAGTCGATAAAATCCAGTGGCTTCTGGCATACAACCGCCCTTATTCTACTCATAAACATAATAGTGAACTGAAATCAAAGAAACAAATCATGAAATGCCCATTGAGTGCAAGACAGTGAGAACTTCAATGCAACAGGATACGCTATTGTTGGGTTCATATGAAAGGTTATCATCGGCTCTAAGAATTGCCGAGGTTCGCGACCGCCGCACCAAAAAGCCGGACGACTCCAAACCATCACTGCGACATCTCCAACACTTGACACGCCACGAGACCTGAATGCGACATCGCGCGGGCGCAATGTCCAAGATCTCCCCGTCGCTCAAGGCGCTCATCAATGCGTCCTTTGCGCACCCAGGCCCAACCGCTGCGCCCGCCGCCCAGATCCGCGAAGCCTTCGTCGACATTGCCCGCGATGCTTCGAGGCGCAAGCTCGGCCCGCGGTCGTGGATAGTCCTCTCCGTACGCCTTCCCCCCTGCCCATTCAAGCATAGGAAATAAAGTCTAATAGGGGAACAGGCTGCCGCCACATTCACCCTCAACTCCCCCGACTCCCTCACCATCCTCCACGACGTCGCATCCTCCCCCGGCCACCACAACCCCAATCCCAGCGACCCCGTCCAGACCGCCGAGCTCATCCGCGAAGTCGGCCTCAAATGCATCAGCTTCAACGGCATCCCCCGCTCCATCAACTGCCTCAACGCCTTCCACGCCTCCCTCCCGTCCGCCGTCACCTCCCGCCTCGCCACCGCACCCTCCCGGGCCCTGTCCCCCGAGTCCCTCCCGCAAGTCCGGCAGCGCGGCGCGGACCTCTGGAAGTCAATCTACCGCCCGCTGGACGAGAAGCTCTACCGCAAGCTGGCGCGCTCGCACCCCGACCTGCCGGTGCACATCCTCGACGCCAACTACGGCCCTCTGCTGGCGGATCCGCCTAATAGGGCTGAGGGAGAGGGCAAAGGGTTGGCGAGAGTGGGGCGGCTTCTCACGTCTGTTGTTGCCATTGCGAGTCTGAGGGCGCAGACGGGGGTGGGACCGCAGGTCTTGTCGCACGTGTACGGGTTGCGCAAGGCGGTCGAGGACGGCTCGTTCAGGGAGGATGTTGTCGCGGAGGGGGACGAGGCGGCGGAGTGGCTGGCGGGGGATGAGGGGAGCGAGTGGATTTTGAGGAGTGTTGATCGGATTGTGGATGTTTTGGGGGGTGGGAATTTTGCGGCGAGGAGAGTGGCCAAGTTGTGATTGCGATGGCGAGGAAAGCCGTCTACGAGGGTGGTGATTCATGAGAGGATCTGTCCGGGAGTAGACACGGAATGTTTTGGAGCTTTTAGCTTTACGAGCGAGATGTTCTGGAGTTGTGATATTGCTATCACGACGTCTTCACGATGGCCGTCAAGGGGTGTACTGTCATCTGGCCTGCATACAAAGGCTACCAATGTCCAATTTAGCCATATAGATACTTGTGATAGAGAACCTGTTAGATATAGAAGCTGCCCTGCGGAATTCCACACTCAGGTTGCAGTTCATACTTCGTTGAGGGGAAATTCTCTTCCTGCATCGAGGCACCTTTCTAGAGGTAGCAGTCAACACGGCAGACTTAATCTGTTCAGTTTACTTCCTGGGTCATATTCTTCTGCGACAGTGTTTCAATTTACACAAAATGAGAGGATTCCTAGTCAAGTGCGCGAAATAGAACATGGCACACCAGAGCTCTTTTCGCGCAAGCCGGAGACCTCATTCTATCATTAATAATATTTCAAGTAATAATAATTGTACAATAATATATTATTGTGTATTGTTTGCCAAGTATAAGACTTGGCCATGGGTCCCAAGATCATCCACAATCAACCATAACACCTTTTCAAGCTCATTATCGCCAACCATATCTCACAACAACAGCGATAATAGATGGATCCGACGTAATCATCCCTTGCAGCCAGGGCCCGGTTGATGCGAGCAACCGGGTCCTTGCGATCAGTGATGATGATTATCAGCGATAACCACCGGGATCTCTTTCCGGATATCGATCATTCGAGCTGCGTCCTGTCACAGACTTGCTCGCGGCGACGAAACCGCTGTCAACCACACAGGCCCAGCAGTTGCACCTGCTAGGACTGCCGCTCTATCTCACAGCCAGCCGAGACATGCAGATAGACCCGACCCTCCCTATGCCTTGGTTGGTTTTAAGGTTGAGTAATAGTATTGGTAGGTACAACTGCTTGACCTGTGTGGTTGACAGCGGTTTCGTCGCTGCGAGGAAGCCTGTGGCAGAGCGCAGTGTGACTCGGATACATATATCGGATATCCGAAAGGAGACTCTAAGGGTCATCACTGATCGCGAGGACCCGGTCGCTCGCAGTAACCGGGCTCTGGCTACAGGGGATGATCACGTTGGATTCATCCATTATCGCTGTCGTTGTAAGAGGTCAAGTCGTTGGTGATAATAAGCTTGGAGAGGTGTTGTGGTTGATATGGATAATGAGTATCCCTCCTTGGGGCCCATGGCCTATTTATATACTTGATAAGCCCTCCTTAGAGTTTTTAGAGATGTTGGTGCCTACCTTACCTAGGCTTTTGTGGAAAAAGTAAAGAAAACAGAGTTAAAGGTTGGGTAGAACTTAGTAAAAAGCTTCGTATAGCCTCGTCTTAGGATAGCCCTTGCATACGGCAAAAACCTAAAAACATATTATTTAGATTGATATTTTGTTTATAATTAGGTTGATTATTTTGATATTGTGTCGAATCTAAGGCTGTATGGAGGCTCTGGTGTGCCATTTGATGTTTGCCACCTACCAACACGAGCTATTTGGCCACTTTCATTTTCCAAAAGCATCCTTGCCCCAATCATGTCGACGAAGGGGTCTGCAGCCTCACGAGATATCGAGTCAATGGACACGAATCCTACCACTGTTGGGCCGGCTACTATCAAATTCACCACCGCCCAGGCGCTACTTCAAGCAGCTCGCCAGTCTTCGAGCGAGGTCATCTATGTTGAAGGTGAGAAAGAGTGAAATGTGTCATGCTATAGTAGTAATATTGTCAATCATAACAATAATACTAATATTGCCAATCATACTAGATGTATCTACAGAGGATTTTGCAAGTATAGAAGAAGAAAAAGGGGAAAGGCCTGCACCTCGCTTAAAGAACTACTCCCCAGCACAGCGCCTACTCATCATCGTAATGCCCATCCTTCGCTATGAAAGAAGCCACTCAACACTTAACAACCTCATTATAAACGAGATGGCAGCTATGGGATTAGAAGATGCTTGGGGCGAGTACGGCCATGCAACTCAACGAGCAGAACATGACGGGGGTGTTGCGGAAGCCGATTCAAGTGGAGGCCCAATGGAGCGCGATGACGATATACACCCTTGGCAAACTCTTGTTATCGAAGCTGGATACTCGCAATCTTTGACCGCCTTGAGACAACAGATGAGATGGTGGTTTGCAGCCTCACAACACAAGGTCAAGATTGTTCTGCTTATAAAGCTAGATCCCCTAGTGCGTGGGAAGATCATCATCGAACAGTGGAAGGAGTTTCCAAATGGAGAACGCGCTGGTGCTACGACAACACGGTTTTGTGCTCGCCTAGAGCCGGTCAACACGCAGCACATCACTATCCAGAAGACTTTGCCTTCTACGGAGCCAGGAGATTACTTGTCGTATGGTGTCACTGGAGGTCCCCTACGACTAAGCTTCGTGGATCTCTTTCTACGTGCGCCCAAGCAAGGGGAGGGTGATGTTGTTCTTACGGACCACCATCTGCAGCGGCTCGCTGCAAGTGTTGGAAGGATCAGATATTGATATCATTTGGATGCCTCCTTTAATGTGGTTGATGGGATGATCTTTTTAGACTGTTGATACATACTAGCAAAGTTGGTGAAATAAAACATGAACATGGCTACCGAAGCTCTATACGCGCAAGGCAGGGACCTCGTTTTTTGCTAAACACAATAAAAGAGAATAATAAACTACTCTGTGATATTCCGCTTGGTATTACATTCAGTGCTAGAATAACTATTCTGATATTGTGTTAAAATCCAACGCTGAACTGTCTCGATGTATGTTTTATCTCGCCTACTTGCTCGTGTAGAAGGGCAAACCTTCCCCGTTGCGAGGGACCACTAAGTTGACCTTGCTTCAATTTGAAGCAAGAGTCCCCTTTCTCATTACACCGAAACAGCCTCACATTTCATCTTCATGAGAGACTTTTAATGGGGACAAGAGAGTAAAACGTGTTTACGAATGGATGCCCTTGCACCGGACGTATCACATGGAGAAGGCACCCACAAGAACTGTTTGATAGACTTGCGTACCACCAGCGAATGTTTCCTCAAACGAGGGATTTCTCACCGAGAAACATTACCTGGTTCCGCCTCCTGTTTGACAGAATGGAGCTGTCGGAGACGGAGATGATTAAACTTCAACCTACGCACCCAAGTGAACGGTCCGTCGTGTCAGAACAATGGGTCTCCATGTGGAGGGGAGGACTCAACTGCGACATTTCGCAAGAGCTGGACGAACGAACGAGAGGAATAATGAAACGAGGACACCACAGACTACGACAAGATACCTCTGACATGTGAAACTAACAGAAACGACGCGCGCCGCTCGAGTTTCGGTGTTTCGCCAGGACCGTGAAAACCCCGATTTTTGTCAACGGGGGTGAATCCTGTAAATCCATCCCGAATCGTCGGACCCGAGCAAAACTCCAGATATAGAATTCCCCATCTTAACCGTTGCAGATTCCCATGTTTGGGCCCTGAACCCTGAGAGAATTCCCATTATCCGGGTCCAAACCCCTCCTGCAATTTGTAGAAATGGGCACCAGGGATATCCCTCTTAGTACCCAAGAGTTGATCTATAGTGGAGGAGCAGAGGGGAGCCTCTGGTTGGATGAAATCAAAGGATGGCTTCCTAAAGCAGCAAAAGTTGGGAATCGAGGAGGATTCAATCCAGGGCCGTGCGCCTCCAAGGGAATTTACACGACCTCCTTCATGGCAGAGGCACAGAACGGCGCAGCAATGCGCGTTTTTGCTGGCACATGGAGAAGACTCCTCTAAATTAATCCTGTTTATCGGGTCACAGGAGCAATAAGCTTCTTACCAGCGAATGCGTGGCACTGTCGACCTCGTGGCTATGTTGGGTTTGCCGAGATGTGCGACCAAAATAACACCCCTGGGAATTATGGAGCGGCGACACTGATGAAACGCCCAGTAGGGTTGCCACGCCTTCTAGGCTATGTGCCGCAAGAGGATGTCAGAACGGTCGAAATAGCAGCTGGGCAAATGAATACTGATTTCAGGGTCTTCGTTGGTGATGGTGAGGGGTGAGTCGATAGCATCTGAAATGCACGCCCGGCCGAGACTGGCAGCCACCGCGGTCTGAACAATGCTGCAGTCCGAGCTGTTTGAGGCTAGAACTTTGAGGAATACCTCGAAGGAGTGAGATTTCAGGGTCTAATGAGCTCTTAGACGACCTAGCAGTGAGCCATTGGATGATTCAGAGCCGGGCTTGAAAGTATAGAACGCCAAGCGCTTGTAAAAATAACACAACAGCGCCTGCATTGTCCGGCTCATGTTGGGCAGCCAATATCGTGACTATGCGAGCGCCTCCAAGCGTTCTAGGCTCGCCTGCGTTCCTGGCTGTTTTGTACGGCTTCATCAACACAATAGTGAGCGCCACAGCTAAGAAGCGGCGTCTGTTCCCACAACACCAAACTTGGCCTCGATGATGAGAGACGAGCAAGATCTCCACGTTCTTACAGCTGCCGCCTCACGATCCACAGCTCGGGCGGGTATCGTCTCCCGCAAAAGTGTAGAGGATGGAGCTGCATCAAGCCGAGCCTCGATATTGCAGCTCTATCTGGGCACTAGGAAGATGGCGATGCATTATTTACCTGCATAGTGCAACATGCTCGATAGCTTGTCCTGACGGTTTTCCTGGGAAAGGGTTCGAGGCCCTCTTGGAATCTGCGGCTCGTTGATTGTGGCTTTTGATCCCGTGAGAGTTAAAGAGATCTAGACCATCCTGAGTCATGGTGCAAGTCCACAACACCAGCAAACTGCTGGAAAAGTGGGTAGCTAGGAACAAATGCGATTGTTCTTGGTCATTCGTAATCATGCCGCCCGTTCTATCTCCGTCGTTGCTGTGTCATGTTGGTAGTTTGCAAGTCTCGTTGCCTGCCTATGGACACCCCAAAGGTGTCTGAGCAGTTCGGCTTACACTGCGCCCAGAGCTAGTGTGACGCCCGCTAGGGAAACGCAATCTGTTGTGAAAGAGATTGGTTGCTGCCTGATCCTGGTGTGATTTCGAGGCTGTGTTCAGGCGCCCGCGGGCATCCGTTGCTTGGGGCAGCCCGACGGTCATACGATTGCTGCAAGGCAAAGCAATCACTGCCTCGGCTTTGTCACTTTTGGATGATGACTGTGTCAACGGCCATTCTGTAGTGAGGTAGCAAACTGCACAGCCGTTTCAGATATTCATAATCATCCGGCGGACCTTGGGTAGGAACATAGGTCATGAGCCTTTGCCGAGAGCTGGCTCTTGTCATTGGGCAGATGAGCAACGCCCGTGGTGACATCTCGAGTGACTAGCAGTAAACTCTAGATGACTGACTGGCCACTTCAGGGATGGCTTCCGGGCGCGGGAAGCGAACCACGAACCTCGCGGACTGGTGGCAAGAATATGTCAAAAACGGTTGCGTAACATGATATGATACTTAGTCCTGCCGGCCCGTCGTCGCATCAGATCCGAACTAGCAATAAGTAATTGAAGGTCTGGAAGCAGGGTCGAGAAATAATTTCATTTCAGGCAGAAAAAAAGGGTACTGAGCCCACAAAAAGGAGGCGACCGTTCTAGATCTTCCACACCATCGTTTAGTGTCGTCTGGATGGCGGTTCGAAGAATGAACCGGGCCGAGCTAGGCAGAATAAGGTGCCGGCGATGATGGGCCGAGCGTCCCTTGGAGAGAGCTTCTTCTGGACCATTCTCTCCTGTCGGATGGAAGACTCGAATGGTGAAGAATATCATTACCTAGTACGTTATCCTGCGACAATCGAGATGCCTGGCGCCGTAATGGAAGACTGGCTCCGGCCACGTCCAGCACAGCAGAGGTAAAATCAAGATTTGCCAGCCGACTGATACCCTGAATTCCGCCACGGGATGTTGTGCATAGCAGCACCCTTGGCGTGACATGGCACGGCATGACTGGACACGGTGATTGGTGGTTGAGGTTCGGCTTGATTAGAGCAGTAGCTTGCTGAGCGGGAGGTGGTATGTCAGTGCCAGGCGGTAACGTAGCAATCCGGCCGACAAATAGTTTGTCTGTGTATGAACACGAACACGCAGAGCTCGATACGGCTCGATGGTGGTGGACGTGGTGGGGGATCGCCAGCATGTCGCAGTGGTGATCTCGATCCTAGCGCACTCCAAGCGGCCAGGGCCACGATGGAGACTGTCTGATACGATGGCCAGAAGAATTACACTACTGGGACTGTCGCTGTGTCAGGAGACTGCCCGGAGCTAGCGTCTTGTGTGTGTGTGTGTGTGCTGCCATGCATGCAATAGCGGCTCTTGGTATCACCCACAGGTTCAGATATGAGGAAGAAGGCCCTTTTTTCCCTTAATGGCCCCGGCTGAGGTCCAGCTCGTCTGGCGAATGGGGGTGTGGCTCTAGGTTCCCGCGCTGGCTTTGTTTCATCGACCTCGATCTGTGGCCTGGGCCGTGCTTGAGATTATTAGGGAGGCCAAAGCAGCAGGAGGAACGGATGGATGCACGACATTTGGTGAAATTATGCCGAGGGATGGCGGATGGTCGTGTGCGTGCCCACCTCGCAGAGCGACCAGGTACGGTTGACGCGGCCGCGGAAAAGCAAGACTCATGTGTGTCTATGTACGTGGATGTTGGGTGGTGAGGAGCATCGCTTGAGACACGCGCTGCACCAGTGACGTTGGATGGCTGTTCAGAGCGCAGGAGGGTGTCCGGGCATTGCGTGCCCTCGGGCAGTCTCGCGATAAGAGAACCACAGACAGCAGCGCACTGCAACGCCAATCCACGTCGCGGTGAGGCCATCCCCAGATCGCGCGCTCAAATCGTGATGGCGGCAGGAAATGAGCTGAGCGGTGGTGCAGCAGCAGACGGGGTGGCCAGTGGTCTGATAGGGTCTGATAGGCCTGTGGTCCTTTGCCCCTTCAGGCGCTGCCGGGCCTCTGCTGCCCCCTTCGCGGACCCTGAAGATCGAGGTTTGGCAGCTTCATCAGCTGGCCCATTTCTTCCGCCTCCGTGATAAAGCAATGATCGTCTCCCCACGTTTCCGCCGACCGCGACAGGCCGGGCTCTCGGACTGCCAGACTCAGACATACGACAGACGTGTGAGAGACAGTCGGCGGCCAGTCTCAGGTCGATCATGCAGCTATCGGGGCAGCCAGCTTGCCGCCTGCTTAATTGCCTGGGCGGAGCCTTGGACTCCGGCGCTGCTGCCCACAATTCCAGGTCCCAAGCTGAAGAATCTCCATCTCCATTTTCCCAGGCCAGAGTATCCATTCCATCGTGAGCCCACAAGCCGATGTGGAGTAGGGAAAAGTTTTTTTCTTCTCTACCCTTTCTGTTTGTTGTCCTTTTCTAAGGTAAGGTGCTACGTAGGACTGACCCAGCAGGCACTTGATGCCAAGCATGACATGTGTTGGGCAACATGGGCGCAAATGGGTGACGGGCCGGTGTCAATGCGAACGCCTGACTGACAGGCAAAAGGAAACAAATCAATGGCGCTAGATCTCCGGTGCAGCCTGTCTGTCTGTACGGGGTGGTGCTCCCGCACATGTGAAACAGACGTCGACCGGAAATAATGCTTGCATCACGACACCTTTCTCAACGCCCGAGGAGATGGATAGGACTGCGACAAATTTCCGAACTTGGCGCGGATGGCTGTCAATTCATTCATTCACGTCCGAGCCTGCCGCCGTGCTTGTGCGCCCAAGCCTCGCTCGTCCCTGTAATCCGAGGTTGGTCTGTATATATGCGCGGACTGCGTAGGACCTTGCTGTGCTGTGCTGTGCGCGAGGGATCATTAAGCCAGGCCGTAATGCCGCTGATCTGTAAACCCGGCTGCTGGTGCTGATTGACCGGCCTTGCCCTTGCCGGGCCAATTCATCAGCCTGCGAACACGCATCCATGGACTTTGCGGTGACCGAAAGGGAGGCAGCATCTCTCAGCCAGCCAAGCCTCAGCCCAACGACTGAGACAGAGTTTTTCCAGGCCTAATTGACCACTACTGACCCTTATCCCTGCGGTGAGTCAACCTCTTCTCAGGGACCGGGATAGGATCGCCAACTAACTATGTGACTACACCGAGCGGCCTCTGCCAGCTCACCAGCGGACGGGCCAGGTAAACATCACCAACAAACCCTCTCCTGCTACAAAGGGCTGTGGTTAAAAACAGCACAGCAGAGTCCAGCGCACTAAGTGGAACAGCGAGGCGGGATCATTGACCAGGCCGAGGACCCCGTAGCATGAATCAACGGTTCTTGTGTGCGCCCCGACAATTGCTTACGATAGGGGATCCTTGACTCTTACACACAGTACGGATTCATCAGTCAAACAAGCCAGCCTTACTGCTAGCTGTTAGCGTCTGTCCGAAACAGCCGAGCGTGCGGTCCAGTCAATCGATGCCGCTCCAGACCCAGAGTCCAAAGCCCGCGTTGGAGATTGGGCAGAGGTCAAAAAGGGGGTGCGGCTTGTCCGTCTGCCCTGGCCTTGCCCGTAGGTACACCCCCTTGCCCGTAGGTACACCCCCTTGCCCTCAAACCCTAGAATCGCTGCATGTTGCTGGCCTCTTGTTAGAGGGGGCCGATGCTTTGAACGCAATACACAACTGTGGTGAATATTTTCAATAGCCCTCTCTGCTTGGGCTTCACCCCATTCATTCATGCCCGACCGGATTGGTAGGAAGAAGAAGAATAAAACTGCCCTACTATGAGTCTGGCGTGTCTGCCGAGCGCTCGCTTGCGAAAGGGTGCCCAGTAGAATAGGCGAAAAGTGTCATCAGATTCAAGTGACTATGTTGCCCAGGCGCCAGCCTCTTCCCTCGACGCAAAACACGTACGCAAGCACACACACGCATACGCACATATGCACTTACATGAGGCACACGCTCGCCCAGACAGACAGGGAGGGCAAAGCGACGAATGGCTCGGGCGGTTGGCGCAGAACCCTGCTGCTGCAGCAGACTGGGCTCACACCCCTCCTCTCGTCCTCTGCTCTCCCGCTAGACGCATTTCCTGCAAGTCCCTTTTTTAGCGCTCTGCATCCAAAGAGCGGACCGGGGTGGTGCTAGAACCGAACGCGACCTCTCATCAGCGACCGATCCTTGGCTGCAAGTACGTACTTGCTTGCTGCTGTCTGGGGGGTCTGGACGGTCATCGGTGATCGTCCCAGCCCGTGGATCCTCCTCAGGTTCCAACGCCAAAAACCTACAGTAGAGACACCTTTTTCTACTGCCGCCCTCCCACCTCATCCTGCTCGCCAGCTCTTTCTGCACAATCCATCATCCTCTCCATCCTCTGCTCCCAGCAACGACCCTGCTCCTCGACACGCCTCGAGCAGCAACAGCCTCCAAAGCATCCGTCTGACTGATACGCACCTGTGCTGTGCTGTGCTTACACACTCACACGTACACACACCCTTCCCAGATCCTTCCTCGCCTGCCCTGTCCACAGGCCCGCTTAGCTGGAACAGCTCCAACTACCCACGCGGACTTGTTACCAGGCACCCCTTTGCTTGCTTGATTGCTGGCTGGGCCCCCGGACCTATTTTACTTTTAGCAACCTCCCGAGCACCGGCCATCTCTCTCATCTGCACCTCCATATATATCTACCAAGATGCCCGCCTCACGACCCTCCAGCCAGCACTTTGATTCATCCTCCTCACGCTCCTCATCCGACTCGGACATCTCCTCAGCTCCCGTATCCTCAGGCTACCGATCCAGCATGGACACCATTCAGCAACCCGTCGCCTCCGTCGAGATCCTGCGCTGCATGCGCTGCGCTCGTGCCGTCGAGACCACCTCGACCGACGACGCCAGCTCCATGGGCATGGTCCGCATCGCTCACAACCTCTACTACTGCGAGCGGTGCGCCAAGATTGTCGGCTACAAATAGAGAGCTGAGGCATGAAGCCCTAAAAAGCACCCAGCACCTGGACTGGAACTCGATGTAATTTTCTGTTTACAACCACCACCACCGCAACCTCCTCTGCCTCAGCACACGATTACGAGACATACGCCTTGACGAACATCTTGATGACGGATAGACCCAGCAACATGGAAGGATAACAAATAGACTCGATACCTCACCCCGCGCTATGAAGCAGCAGCAGCAACTGCGTCCTGGAGACAACTTGGCGCGCACGCTCCAATGGCCTTGAACACCGGCCTCTCTGGGCAGCAACCACCACCTTCGCAGCAGCAATCCCTGGACACGAGCACGCGGCACCTGGTGATGCATCTGGCCGTCTCGGTGCTTGCACTCGTGCAGGTTTCCTGGGCAGTCCGCATTGCTCCGCCAGCTCACGATGTTCCCGCCTCAAACGGGCTGAAACAAATCCACCCCGGGCTCGGCGGACGGCCAATCCACCCATTCTGGCCGAGATCCAATCGAATTGGGGTGAAATTTCTATTATTTCTCCTCGGCTGCGCTGACAGCCCTGTTCCGTGGCCCTATTCGGGGTTCTTTGTGTGGCTGTGTCACGACCAGCACAAACCGATATCCACCCACTCCACCATTGCTTTCGATCTACCTCGCAAGTTTGGCATCTATTTTATTTCCAGATGCCTTTCTCGATCAATCCAACAGACCCTCTCGGTCTCTTGGCGGCCACATCTCTGTCTGTGAGACATGCCGAGACAATTTTTCAATGGCGATGCGCAATTTTGGAGGGGGGCCCTCTTGGTGCGCCCGCGCGACGTTCGTCATCGTGCGTCGGGTCGTAACCACCCTTGCCATTTTCCTCTAGCCGCCTTTTTTCGCCTGGACCAGCCTGTCTGCAGCCATTGCCTAAGCGGTGCATCCTTTCGAACAAGCCCATGGGGGGCTAAGTGCCGGGGTTGCATGCAGATGTGACCTGTCTCCGCCCGCCATCGACCAATGAGCGAATTGTCGCCAAGAGCCCTCGTATACCTGGATGCACCCCAACAATGAAACCTGCACCGCTCGGCACTCGCCTCAGACGCCATGGACGGTCTTGGCGGCCTCTTCTTTTCTTTTCGTCTTGCGCTATATCCCTCTCTGCACGAGGGCAGAAAGAGAGGGCCGTCGGTCCATTCCATGGCCCTGGCGATCCGGGACGCTCGCTGGGTCCAGACCGATCCGAGGAGGACGGCATTACTTTCCCCGCGGTATTTCCTGGCCGTTCGGGCCTATTGACTGTCGGCCTGTCTCTCATGCAGGTCACGTTGTGGAAGAGCACTTGGGATATCAGATGGTAGTGGCAGTTACGCTCGGCTCAGCCAACGGCGATACGGGCCAATTGAAAGTTGGAATGTTGGTATATGTACAATATGGTGTCATCGGTGGGCAACACGGCGTTTCTTTTTTCTTGTTCTTCTCTTTATTTTCTTTTTATCCTGTGGCTTGCGATATATGACCGGCCGTATGATCGGAGTTTTTTGTCTTTTTACATAATTCGAGACAATGCCCTCACTTCAAACCCGGGCTGGTCCCGGATGGCTTGCTCAGAACCCGTGAAGTGCCGAAGAGTACCTAGATTAAGTCAAAGCAATATTACGAACATTATTAAACACAACCGTCCCATTATCCATTGACAAAGTGAGAGAAAAAAAGAAAAACACCGCCCATGCAAGACATTTTTGTGATGTATCGCATTCCCCTGGTCGTCTGCCACCCGGGCGTACAGCGGCACCCTGTGTCAGATGACCATAATAATAGACCCTGACCGGACTGGTGGTCGAATGTTCCATTGTCTAGGACCCCTCCCCTCTCCCTCCCTCTCCCTCAGCTGCCCATTGAAAGCTACAAACTCCGAGTTCTGGTAAGCTTTGTTGTTACTCGGAATAGATGCCAGCGGAAAGTCCGTGGAGGGTTCGTGTCACCCCCCTCCCACTCCCACTACGGATATAAGCAAGCGGCCGGGAGTTGTGGGGGAAGGTATGTACGGCGGGTGGACAGCTGAGGACGAGGATTACAATGCTACTCTACGTCTACGCTTGTTTGTTTTCACGTCCCGTATTTTCTGTTGCTACATCAATAAATGCGGACAAGGGGGGGGCGTGATTTCAGCATGAAGGGCAAGAATGGCATTTGTTATTTTCTCCATGTTGGGAAAAGTGAAAAAGCCACCATCAGGTCGCGTTGCTGGGTGTTATTGGGGAGTGTAACATGCCCATTTCGGGGGGGCTTGCACAAATGAGAAACCCTACCTGACATGAAGGGCACTTGGCTCGGTTTGGCCCAGCGGGAAACTCAATGAGGCGTCCTGAGGGCGGAATCAGTGCCGGAGCGAACGGAGACTCTCCTAGCGCCCAGTGAGGTTCTTTTGCGGCGAATGGGAGGGCGTCGAGGGGATGGCGTTTGGGGGATCTAGAACGTCGCCTGGGCAGAAGTTTAAATTTCGCCCTGGTGGTGAAGCGAAGTTGGGCAGCAGACTTCAATGTAGGTGCCTACTAAGGGAGCTAGCAGCTGGGATAGGAGGGCTGTAAGTGCCGAGGAGGGGTTCTGCTTACTGTTCGCTTCGCTTTTTGGGGTCAGAGATCGGCTGTGTAAAATTCGGAGTCCGGAATGGCCGGTGAGCCCTGGAAGGGAAGGGTTCGAGAAGAAGGGCGAAGGGTGGAGCTTTGGTCATGGATTGGGCGATGTGAGCGAGGGACGAGTGCGACGATCAGCGAAGATCGATTAGGGGTTGAAGTGCATCGCCTCGTTGGGAGACGACCTTGTGTGTAGTATATTGGCACAATTGAGTGTGTTGCGCCCGCCCCCTGAGTGCCGAGGGAAGGATGTGCATCTGTTGATGCTAGGGCCACTAAGGTCATCTCTTATTCTTAGTGACAACAATTAGGATGCAAGTGGCTTCATTGTGATGTGTTGCGGTGTGCTTGGAGTTGAATTTGGACGGTAGCAGGATTGGGCTGAACATGATCCTGCCAACGGGAATCCGGGTCTGACGACACTGAAGCCATCATGAGCTGTCGTCCTGGCACGACTGGCGGTGCGGGAGCTGATGTCACTCTAGCTGGAATGGCCATTATGCAGGGACTTCTCTCGTGTTCCTGAGGATGGTGTCAACCTGACGTCGACGACTCTCGTTTCTGGGCTGGTCTGTCCTGCACTACTGCAAACTTGCATCTGCACAACAGGGTAGCCAAAAATAATCTAAACCTCCATCTGCTGCTTCCTTGATTTGCCGGTTGGGGTGCACATTAGGGCCGTTGGTGTCGCTCAGGGAGGGGGTGGATGGCCTCATTGCTGCATTCCCAGAGGACGAGCCGCCAGCCTTGGAAACACGACCAAACATGAGGCTACCGCCTTTTCGATTTAGCAGTGACAGTGTAGTCTCGTCTTGCTTTGCCAGCGGGCCGTGCATCATCTCCCGATACGGCGGCGACCAGCCTCGTGATGAACCGAGCCGGAGATTTTACCAGGGACTCACGGGTAGATACGAGAAAAGGCGAAATTAACTGTGGTCCATCTGCTGGGCCACAGACCTTCTATGCTGGACCGCCCTTTCTCCTCACCAAACCTCGTAGCTCGTGGCCTTTTTCTCTCTCTCGCTCCCCTGCCCGCCTCACAGCGAACCGTACCTAAGCGACGCTCAACTCACTCCAATATTTAAGCAACACAAGCCAGAGGGAAGAGGGACAGGGGCCTGCTCCACCGCTGACTTCATCGTGCATGGGCCGGTCTCTCTTTCGCACTCTCCATTCCTCCCACTACGCCAGCCTACAGTCTGTCTGCTTTTTTTAGTGCACTCTACCATCCGGGCGGGTCTGCCCTTCTCGCGGCCAGATGCGATAAAGGGCTCCTGTGGCAGGATGGACTGGGGGGGGAGGAGTGGACGCTGCTCACCAGGTGACTCTTCATCCGGTTTAGTCGAGAGCTGCTGGGCTTGGTGTCTCGCTTCTCGGACCGGGGTTCGGACTGGAGCGTAGGGGGAGGGGTTATGAATATGTTCGGCAATGTACGGGCTATGTGCATAGTATATGCATATGTATGTGCTGGTTCTCACGCAGCAGACCAGTTGCGAGCGATAGATGGCTTGCAAGGGTTTGGCTGATACCTGCGAGGCCTTGGGGACACGCACCCGGACTTGGATCTGTGTACGTAGGGCCATATCCATGCCTGCATACACAGGCCCTTGCCCAGCAGTCAAATGACACGGCCGGGATCAGAGACGCACCACCATGGCACGGCGGGCGACGCGTTGCCGTACAGGTGAATGAGTGCATAACGGCTCACTCAGACACCGAGCGGGGGAGGGACGGTGGCCGAGAGGCATAGCCCAGAGCAAGGTCGGTCTGCAGCCAGCCAGCCCGAGAATGCTCATGCCGCCCTCTCGCTGCCTACTACCTGCCAGGTGGAACTAGCAGGCGAAGACATGCATCTCGCTTGTCTGGGCAGTCATGGGAACATGTGGCGTGCGCCCGCTGCATATTGAGCCTCGGGGAGTGGGCGGCTCGCACGGATATAGGACCATGAGCTGCTTGATAATGAAGACGACACATTGTTCTCTAGGCAGCCATTTTAGCAGCACACCTCCTCGAAGACGGTCTATTCAACGAGCCCCGTGCAGTTTGTGAAACGCACGCGCCGGGCAGTGTGTTGATTCACTCCCTTACTGATTGATTGATTCTTGAGCCTCGCTAGACCCCGGCATTGTCCCCCAGACCTCCAGCCACCTGACCTAATGAACATAACAGGGCTTATAACCGATGTTCCCGCGAGCTGGGGTTGAGGCCGTGACAGCGAATGCGATGACCGAGAAACAGTGCCGGGGTCAAGGACTTGTCGGGTTCGAGCAACGTGACCGCCATGCCTCCTCCCCGGGCCGTCCGAGGGGCATTACCCCAGCCTGGGCTTTCTATTCGACGGCCGGGTCAGATTCGTTTTCGCAAGTCCCAATTTACAGCTGGCATTGACCACATGATTATTTCCGTCAGCCAGCCACTCAGAGCCTCAATGCTCTATGGTGTTGTCGGAATATGAAACCACCTGCTGTCTTCGTTCACTGCACAGCCTCTTATGCGATTGTGATATCTTTATGTCTGCTCCGTGTACACAGTCTGTCCTTTGATGGAAAATACTGTTCAATTCTCTTCGAAATTGGAGGGAAGGGGTTTGCTAAATATCTCGTAATCGCTATTCTCTGTGACGTGACTATTTGGAAGTTCTGGATGGAAGTTGCGTACTCCCCTGCTGTGCTCCGAGCATGGCCACTCCTTTATTTAATTGTAGGCTTATGCTATTGACTAAAATCGCCCGACTGGAAAGTTTTTCCGTCCTTTGCAGTGGTGTTGGTAAGACATGGACAGTGCTCCGATTTGGATGTGAAAAAGAGGGATCATTTACACATCTTTCTCACTCACTGATGGATATTGAGAGCAACCATGCAGCTGCTGTCTAATTAAATCCGACCTCGGGAAGTAGACTGATATCAAATACCCTGAATCTCTCTAATTACACTATTACAGCTTCTCGTTGATCTCCTCGATGAGCTTTTGTATGTTAGTGCATCGGTTGACCAGGTCTGGCCTGGTTGGTCTTGGGTCGGTAGGTGATTAAAAATAAGTGCATGGACATCAAAAGTTCATCTTCATTTCTGTATCTTTGATTGAGATATTCAATTTTATCAGTGTCAGGGTCTATCTAGTTATCATTTGCTTTTCTTTTCATCTGAATATACTCCCTAGGAGTGGCGGGTTAGACATAAGTCGGGTTATGAGTGTTACCGAAACGCTGAATAATATTGATCGAACCCATAACCGAGACCGTGCAACGAACTAATCTCATCAGCACCGCGTCTGCGTATTTTTCACTCATAGAATGATGGATCGGGGCTGGGACAGGCTCCGTTGTTGCTTACATACTCTCAATGGGAACGATAACTCTCTAAGAGGGTATTTCAACTTGCTGGTGTAGCCCTAAGAGTGAACGAGGCAAATTAGAATGGAGAGAATAACATCAAAGATGGCTTGGAGTGTGCTAGTGATGTTATCAGTCTCGGAAGCTCATAAAAGACGGCTGCCAATGGTGCCATGTCCAAGTAGGATGCATATTGAAGACATGCACCGTTAACACTACGGTCTACAGATTGGGGTAAGAGAACAACCCATCTTTTCTGTTAGATTGAGTGCAGACATTGTTGATAATTAGTCGGATTTTCAAACAATATAAGAGAAACGCTGGAAAGTTGTCAGAAGAGAAGAAGGCCAATGACTACATTGACGCGCTTATGCGAAGAACAGCCCTGGTGAACTATGCTTTGGGGACCGAGGCAACCGGTGTGTGTCCTTTCCAGCAGATACCATATCTGAGGCATCCCATTGAGCCGTTTCTAGCTCAGTATACAGAGAGCGTATGGAAGGAGAAGCCAAACATAATCCTCGTTTATTGGAAATAGCCAGCTGCCTCACCCGAAGTAAGTAAATCTCGAAATACAAAGTGTTTTGAGTTAGCTGATTAGTAGCAACTACCTAAACTTCTTAAAAGCTAGAATAACTTCTAAGAATATAAATATCGCTAATAGAACTAATCTATATATTAAGTCCTTTATTACTAACTTATTCTCTCTTTATACCTTATCTATTTATAAATCCTATACGGTATAGCTATTGCAGAGAGAAGCGATCCCGCTGTTATGCGCTTTTGTGATCATGTGATATAGCAACAGACGAGTCTCGGCCAAGAGCACGCTCGATACCTTATATATTACTTCACCGGAAGTCTCTTTCAATAATAGCCCCTGTAGCACAGTGGTCAACGCGCTCCCGTACGCCCCCTTCCAATAGATGTACTCAACTGATGATCAGGCAAGTCGTAGGTAGATGCCCCTCCCCAGGCCAGTAAGGGAAGGGGACGAGTACTTCGCAAGGGGGAGCAGGAGAGGTCCTCGGTTCGAACCTGAGCACGACTGGAGTCTACCGGAATGCTTGGAGGAGACTTGGGAACACTTGATCAGCTCACCGAGTGCTTGTGCTGTTGCCAGTGGAAGCCCTCCCTCCTAGCAAGCAAAAGCCTCACCTCTGAAAGAACAGCTCAACAACTCGTAATTTTTTGGCCAACGAGCAGCCAGTAGATGGGAAATCCCGATAAGCTAGTTGAGACGCTGAACAGAAGCTCGTCAAGGCAATGAGCGCGAGAGCCTCATGAAGGAGAAATGGCTGTTCAAAGCCCAGAGAGAGCTTCTGCATTTACGGCCTCATGCGGATGAACACATCCTTGGCTCTCCTCGAGGCTCCTGAGCGATCCATTGACTCTGCTGTTTTGAGGGGAAATCTCAATCAGATATCGTTGGCAGAAGTAAATAGCGAACAGGGTGAGTGCGTATCTCGCTTCTTCGAACCAGTTGACAGTGGTCAGTTGTTCCTCGCCATTTAATCCGCTACCAAATAGCTCAATCCCAAAGACAGAATGATTCCAACTAGCGATGTTATGGCAACAAAACTATTGACATTCAATTTCATCAAAGCCGATGGTTGCTTGCAAAGGGCAAAGTAGGCGATATCCGTAAGGGACCAGTTTCCGTAGGTAGAACACGATGTTATCTTAATCAAATCACTCCCAACGACATGTCTTTCTTATCCAATATCGAATACTAAGCCAAACCTGCTGCATTTCTTATTAGTCTCTTAATGTTATGGCTGGGTCTGCAGTACATTCATAACAATCCCCTTGGAAATCGAACAGTGTTGACGTTAGGTACATGTAATTGTAAATTTAATTCGTACGTAGATTAATACCAAACCCAAACATCCTTCTGCCAACGCCGTTGCCCCAATATTATGAACGTCAGGACTTTCATTCCAAAGTACACCGAGGACCCGAACCTGTCGAGGCAGGTTCTCCTCGAGTTGTTGTCATGATCAGGTGGATTCTACCTGACCTCGTTATGCTCCAAATACAAGCCAAGCCTCCTTTACCCCTCCATCTTCACATCTACAGCGCTATCCAGGTTCTTGAGCAGATAGCTTCGTTTGAAATACTCGTTTGGATGGACGATGGTAATTAATTGGTTCGAGGTGAGGATCTCCTCGGCCTTGGCCCTCTTGATCTCGTTCTGGTGTAAGTGCTCAAATACCCTACACAATGGTTAGCCTCCTGCTTCATCAAGAATTTCGTTTTTTTGGGGGCATCATTTCAGCTTTCGCCTTACCTGTTGCAAGCCATGTGATGCTGATTCTTGCCCCTGTCCTCATGGATGCCCTTCAGAACACTGCTATCAGAGACTCCCATGGCCTGCACCAGCGACTCCAGGTTGTCCTTGCTGAAGTGTCGGTAGGGGCAGCCGTGAGCCTCGCCGGGGCCAGGTGGGTGCTCCGTCAGGATCTTCTGACAGCTGTAGGGGCTGTAGCCGCCGGTCCTGCGATTCGAGTCTCCGCCCACGTCGCCGTAGACGTGCCTGACGTTGTAGCGATACTCCTTGTTGAACTGCTCCTCGGTGATTTTGTGGAACCCGTTGCGCCAGAACATCAGGCACTCCTCGAGACTCAGGCCGATGCCTTTCAAGAATAGCGTGTACTGCAGTCGGCCAAAGTGCTTCAGGTGGGCGTCGCGGCGGAGCGAGCGGTGGAGATGCGACATGCAAGCAGGGAAGTGCTGTGACAGGTTGTCGATGTTGGCGGCCGAGATCTGTGCTCCGTCAGGGGCGGAAGTGCCGGACATGTAGGCCGCATCGGGGGTGATGAAGTTCTTGGAGAGATGGTTCAGGATAGGAGTCAGACGGTCGTCCTCATCGAGACGAGGAAGGGCTCGTGCGGTCAGCTATTAAGATAGTGTTAGTCGTTATGGCCGCGCGGTGGAGATGCTTCTTCTTACCTCGAGTTGCTTCTCGAGCCTCGCCTGAAACTCTACGGTGATCATACTGGACTGCTCGCGGCCGGGCACATAGGCCATTCCGCGCTTGATAAACACTCGACGGCTTTCGACCAGATCGGGCACGCGCTCCCAGTCGACCTTGAACCATGTTTCCTCCTCAACATTCGTCCTCCTAGGGCTCACGTCTGCAAGCTCTGACGCAAGCTCTGCCTTCTCCTCGTCCGTCACGGGGAGACACCAGTCCAGATTCAAACTGTTGATGAAGCTGTTGCGTTCATTCTCGTTGTCGCTGGCAAGCCTCATCCGGAAGAGCATCGTCTCAACCCTGGTGAATCGGCGACGCAGGTCTTCTGTCGATGAGAATGCCAGCCGGAGGATGAAGTGGCTGTAGTGATCTTTCTGTCTCTGCAGGGCGATCTTGGAAGAACTGGTGTTCGAGTCGAGCGGTAGATACTTGTCGACAATGGATTTCATATGCGTTGCGGTCTCTGCTGGTGATTTGTTGCGGAAGGAACATGCCTCCAGTTCCGCAAGGACTTCAAGAAAGTGTTAGGCTCGTGGTAAACGAGATAGATATTTGACCACGACTAACCTCTTAATCTGTCAATGGCCCATTGCTCAAACTGTTCGAGGGTGATGTCGGCCGTGGGCGCATCAGCGTAGAAGTTGAGGCGATAGGGATAGTCGACGCTCTTGTACTGGGGCGTGGCGAACTGCTTCCTACGGTGGTCAACGACATTGCGTCTCTTGGGATCGATTCTATCGTGGTTATGGCGCAGCATCTTGACGAGTTAATGTCGACGTCGGCAGTCTCTTCTTGGTTGCTGAGCTCGAGTTTTTGGTATGCTCCATCAAACGTCACTGCGCGTGGTAGACAAGTTCAGGGTCAACGCGACTTTACGCGTCGCGGGGGCTCGTTGTGGGGAAACCAATTAAAACAGGCGCGTTCACAATCGCGCCCACTACAGGGTAGGTTAGTCGACACAAACGCATCTCAGAGCCTCATATTGTCTCGCATGTGCGCTCTGCTATGAAACAGGGCGGCGGCTGTGTAAGGCGATCCCATTCTGGGCACATTCCACACCTTGAATTCAACATACGTTCTCCCCTCCATACGTATTGATCGCCCTCAGAGTTGCTGGTAGCCGAGACATGTGACGTCTAGTCTCTACGCATCACGCAACTCATAGGGCCGAAGACGGATTCTGGGCGAAGGCTGTGCAAAGGATTCTCATTTATACGAAGCATGACCTGCGAGCCACTCACGGGGCGCAGAGCGAGGATCTCAAAACCTACAGAAAAGACCTTTTGCCATCTCCACATCCCTCTTCCGCATCTCTGGCCCACCCTTACCCCCAGCACGTCGATCAATTAGTTCCTCGGAGGGCTGATGCCTTGCCCGTACCCGACCAACGGCCAATGTTACCATCAATAATTCGAGTCCATCTACCTCCAATGCCCTCGTCAGCATGATAGATGTCCATCCGCAATGCATCCCCTAAGCAGAGGAGCAAAAGAGGAAAGAAGATTCTCGCCCACGATGCGACGTCTAGCCCCAACTAGGCAAAGGTTTGCGAGTTGTCGAGCTGAGCTGATGAGCGGGGGGCCCAGGCAGAGAGGAGCAACATTCCAATGCGTCACCCGTCACATTGAAGCGGCCCAACAGCATATGTATTACACACAATAGCATAGCCCTGCGACCTGCGGCCGAACAACAGAGGGTGTGTGATTGATGGCGCGTTCCGCCATTTTGCGACTGGCCGTGCATCTCGACCGACCGGCCCACCGCTGGCACCTTAATCTGCGCACTTCTACGCTTGCTGTTGGTCCCGCCGGCTGCGGGACCGGTCAGAGCCTTGGGCGACAAAGTCTCATCTCATGGCAGCGTTTCCCTCGCTCCATGATGCGCAATTCAGGTAATAAATGTTTCTGCACGTCGGATGGGCTCCTCTTTCCGGAGCTTACTCGGGACATGACTTACCATTGGAGCCCCCCCTCTTCTTCCCCCTCCTCCACCGCTGAACCAACCGCTCGCGAACCGCGAGCCCACGCATGTATTTGTTGGTGCCGAGGAGGGAAAGATGCTGCGATGTATTATGTGAGATGAATGGGCGGGGCGGGTGTTTACCATTGTTGGTCCCAGGGACGCGAAGCCCAAGTCGTATCCGGTCAATTGCCAGCGCAATTGTCATCTAATTAATCAATCAAGTCGTAAGATGAACAAGGAAAGGGGGGAAAGGAGCAGATCATCAGCACAAGCGTATTCGCGAATCGCAAGACGCCGTCGGTAGGTACATTCACCAAAAGGATGCGCGGGGGTCCCGTGAGATCGGTGTAAGAGTTCTATAATTCCGATGCGTGTGGATAAGAGCGGAACGAGTGTGTAAGCTAATTGATCCCACGCAAGGGCTCGGCCAAAACTGAATCTAAAGTCAAAAAGCAAAAAAAATGCAGAAGTACTTCGGGGACTGAGCCTTGTTGAAAAGACATGGGTCCAAAAAAGAAAAGCAAAAACAAAACATGCGGATAGCCAAAAACAGATCAAAACCAGAAAAAGAGACCAGAGGAATGAGTAACTCTGCCCAATGCTAAAACAGAGGGACGGCAAAGAAAATGGCAGGCTGGTGAAAATCGCTTGTATCAATGATGGGTCGCCCCAATGCAGTCAGAACAGTGTCGCAAGCAGATACGCTCCGACGGGAAATCCTCCTCTTCTATAACCCTGTCCACACCCTCCCCGAGCTCGTCGTAGTCATCAATCCCGGGCTAGCCCTATGGACGGCAAAGAGCTGGCTCCCGCCTGTCGGTCGTAAGGCGGGAGGAGCGTATTCGTCGTGGGTGTTGTAGGCGCTGAGACCAGGCAAGAGCCGGCCGCGGCATTGGCGATTGTTCCAAGACAGTTCGGGCGTGGGGGAGAGACGCCGGCGTCGACGCCCTCTCTAGCATGAATCCAGAAGCAAATTGACAGAAATAAGAACGCGATGCAATCTTGCCGTAGCAAGTAAACTCAGAATCTAGTGCCATATGGGTTGCTATTTAACTACATGCCCGGGTTAGTGACTGTTCTTTCTATTCCTTTTTGGCAGAAGACGAGCTTCCAGTCGGGACTGACGATCGGGTTCCGCCATTGCTCTGCCCCGAAGAGCTCGAGTAAGGCTTTCCGCCGCCCTGGCCGCGAGTCTCGACGCGAGGGAGGAAGGCATCGAGGATAGTGCCTCCGTTTGTTCCAGAGCCATTAGATGAGCTGCCAGAGTTACCACCTTGGGGACGAGGATCCATGTTGGAAGGCTACAGAGCTGGTCAGTTATGCAGGAACATGGGAATCGACGGCGCAATTGGGAAAGAAACCATAGAGGTAATGAGGACGAGGGCAGAGAAAGAGAGAAAGGAAACTTACTGAGGTGGTTCGGTGCGTTGAAGGCGGAGAGTTGATTGCTAATTGCCAGGGAATCGGTGGGAGGGCGAGCTTCGTTTCTTCCTTTGCAGACACGGACGAAAGTTGAGAGGCAATGGGAGGAATTGCTGGTGAAGATGTTGATGTTGACAACGGTGGTGATGATGATGCTATAGCACCTGGACTCTTGTCGGTTCCCATGATGAGGTCTTATACTCGAGGAGGAAGATGATGAAGAAGGAGAAAGACTTGAATCGAAATAGAAATGGAGAACGGCGTAGTTGTCTTGTCTGCTACGCCCCTCGCTCCTCTACGACTTTTGAATACCGCAAGGCTGTCCTCTCTGGGGTCCAGATTCGTAAACCGAGCGATGGAGAAGGGCACAGAGGATAGCGCGGCCAAGGATTTGATTCAGAGAGGTCAATACCGAGAGATGGGGCCGCAGGTGTAGGGGCCGGTGGCGGTTTACGACGAGACAGGATTAGGACAGCAAAGTCAGATCACCAGGAAAAGGCCATTTTTTTGGTGTGCGAAATGGATCATGACTTGTCAACGGCACGATAGCATGCGGCAAAGCAAGCTCCAGACAGAATTGCCCCCCTCTAGGCAAATCATCGCTGACTGGTGGATTGGGGGAGTCGGCCTTATGGGACAGGAATAGCAATAGCCTGATGGCCAGCAAGGGGTCTGTCTGGCATTGGGCTCTTTCCCCACGGTGGCAAGGACAGCTCGAGGAGTGCCATGCTTCCAAGCTTCCAGAGCAGAGCGTCAATTGGAAATGACAGCGCGTGCCGAGCGAGCCCACGCCGGGACGAAACCAACAAGCTCTTGACTAGCTCACGACCATTTGCCCACCTGGTCGGGCCTTGTCCATGTTCGGGGCCAACGGTCCCAACCCATGGTCACGCCAGCCGATCATGGCAGCGTCAAATCAGCACCCATGCGCCGCCAGGTTTTAGGATCTCATCAGGGGCTGTAGCGAATCGGATGCCGGTAGCCTCAGCTCTGGCGCGGAGAGGGGCTGGCGTAGACGCGATACAACGTCCGAGCACAGGCACCGAAGAGGAAACCTTTACTGACTTGCATTCACTGGGTGGAGCGCCCATTGTGCTGAGCTTAGCGAGCCATTGGGCCTGCAGATTGCACCGAGCACTTGCTGCCTACAATGCTGCCTACAATTGCTGCAATTGCTGTTCAATTGACTCACACACAAAGGACAACAGACATCTAGACAATAGATCCAGACACGCGGCCATGCGCATGCGTGCGTGAATGCTCGGCTTGGCTTGAACCCAAGTCCCTCGCATGGGGCGGGAGACCAGGCCGCCCAGGCACCAACCAGGCGGCAGCTCATGGCAGTGAGGATCTTGTGTCGTGCTGCCTTGGGAAACCGTGAAACTCGCCAGGTGAGTCAATTCCCCTCGCGGCAGGCGCCAATGGCCTCATTGACGCCCGGATCGAGTCCAGCGAGTCTCGCACCACATGCCCTCCCGCAAGTCACACGAGCCACCGCCTTGGTGCTGGCTCCAATTGCGCCCGCCAGTCTGCCTATCCGATTTGACAACTCAAATTCGGTCGTACTACTCACCAAAGGTCCCTATCAAGGTGGCATTTGGGGGCCGCGCGGGGCCACCCAGCGAGGCTCTGCCGAAATCGAGTCTCTTTTAAATTAATTCAATTGCCTGATTACCTACCTACTCTGGACGACTTCCACCGGCCAGACAGCGCGAACAGCCATTGCCCCACCCGATGCTGTGCTTTGCCCTGTTCTCTGGGCTCTAGCGGGCGGCACAAGCAGGTCAGGATGCAAGATCAAGTGACCGAGAGGATGGACTATAGGGCTCTATTTACGTCACTTGCCTCGTACTGGTCCGATGTCCCTCTGGTTGATGAGTTGATGAGTCCTCCCGAGCGGTTCTTCGGTACGGTTCAGCCTCGCCGAATCTCACAAGGCTGTGATTTGGGGGCCTGTGCCCGACCCCCAGCGGGCTTCTTTCGACAAAAGTCACCTATGGGGAGGCTTTCCGGATCGGCTGTTTCCCAAATTCCCAAATTCCAGGCACCGAGGAGCGTTCATGCATCCTCATGACGATATGCACCCTTCATGACGGCTGAGTGGCTGCTCCCGATGGCTCCTTTGGCACGTATACGCACGCAAGGCAGATAAAAGCACCTGCTCCCACTTTTTTCTTTTTCCAGAAACAGATATCTCCGACGGCCAGTAAGTTTTGTCTTAGTCCAATGATGAATGGGCAATGGCCGCGTTATTAATAGCAAGATATGCATAACCCATTCTCAGATGTTACGATAACATGACAATTTCCAAGACATGCAGATATATGAGTAGGAGCTGGGCCACTTGGCCGGAGCAATCTTCACATTTCTCCTGACTGCAAGCTGTTCCTTTGAGTGCAATCATTTGCATCCATGGCTTTTCGGCCTATCTCGCCCGTTACGGCAATCGCCTAGCCCACAATTGCCCACCCAATTAGAGGATCCGGAGATGCACCTTCACCCACCTCCTCCCTTGTTGAGTCAAGCCTCATCATATGGGATGGGGTACCCAAATTGTGGACTCGAATACACGAAGTACATGAGTAAACCCAAGACACTCTCACAGTCATTATGACAGGGGGCTGTGGTTGCATACTGCATCTACGTAACCGGCAGCGCGGTGGTGGTAGCACAGGCCAGGGAGATTGCATACAACGTAGCAATCTGAAGTCATCTACCTGAGGCCTGGCCAAGGAACCCATTGGCTGGAGATCCCAGGCAGCACGACTCCAGCGGTACATGTACTTTTAAGTTTTTTAACCGTCAAACGGGCGTGACTGATGTACAACCACCCAAGATGCTGCCAATTTTCCAAGACCTCATCTTACACCCAACTCCACCGGAGACCAACCAGCTCCACCGATGATTTTCGGGTGGGTTTATTACCTGCTCAGCTGCTGGCTCATAACGCGCAAGATGCTAAGATGGAGCTCCTGTAAGGCGAGGTGGAGCCGACGCCCAGCCGGGCGAGAAAAGAACAAATCTCTTGTACGGCTGTGCGAAGTGGCCACATCCCTGAAAGATCAGCCACCAGCAACAGAACGCTAGAAGGTCGGGACACGGACTCCGGGCGCCTGAACCCCGACACATGTGATGGCGATAGAGCCCAGCTCGCGCGTTGTTCCCAGTTCGATTGATATGTTTCCAGAGCTATAATAGGTGCATGTGGCGAGCTTCATCTGGTTCCGGGTTTGCCTGGGTATATAGCAGCCTGCATGGACCATATCGCGACAAGCTTCCGATCGGGGGGGCGATAAACCATATGTATTTATATATATTGGAGAGTTTGGGGGAGGGAGGGAGGCGTTGTCAGTGCGCTGGGCATGGCTTCCGGGCGACCGCTGAAACAGCCGAGAAAACAGGGCAAGGCGTGTGCACACAGAGGGCTGATGCGACCTATTGTAATACAACCTCCCAAGCGGTGCGCGATCATGATCGGTTTGCAAAAGGGATCAGGTCTTCCCTCTCTCCCTAGATGGAGGTGTGCAGCGATTGGCCCTCGAAAAAGCGTGGCTTGGACTCGAAAACTTGAAAAACACATGCTGCATCATTGACACTTGATGCCGAGAGAGGCAGGGATATCCAACGAGAGCCAAACCCTCCCTCTCCCCCGGGCGGCCGAATAAGACAGCCATGTTGGCTCGGCCAGCAGCCCAGGAATGTATACCCCCTCCCCCATCCAAGACAGACGTAGCCGTGTGCTCTCTCGTACGAGATTTGGTGCGGGAGAGATTTGTAGCACCGCGAACGGGACTCACACGCCAGGGCTGTCTAAGCGCCAGGGAGCGCCGCTAGCGAGAGCGAGTCGAGCCCACATCCGACGGCCCTGTAGGCACTAAGAATCGCCTGTGCTGGCCCGATTATGTCACCCCCGTGGCATTTTCCCCTAGTGGGAAAGAAGTCGCCCAACGGGAGGCTTATTTTTAGCGTCTTCGAGGCCAGTTTAGTCGCCCGGGCGGCCAAGTGCATGAACAAGACGACTAAAAATAAGATTTGGCTACTAAGAGGAGATCACGGCTCGGTTCTTTGGTGGCAACACTTGCAGCTGGCGATGGTGGTCTTTGGTGAACAAGCCTCTCTCAAGGTATGTACATGTTCCTGCAGGGCAGGGCAAATAGGGTGATGATGACGGCTGCGGAGGAGGGAGATGAGAGGGGATCAGCGAGTCATGCCAAGCTGGGGGAAGGAGGGTCAGGCGAGTGGGCGAGAGACGGGCAGAGTGTAGTGTACGTACGGGGACACGGTGTTTCCGCTCCATCAATTGCAATCTACATGATGCTCGGCAGGTCATCGCCTGCTGGGCTGCCAGCATTCGGCCGCCAACGTGCAGCCTTGGCGCAGGGGACGTGCTAACCAGCCCTGGCGACATAGCTCGCTCGGCAATGGAGCTGGGTCGGATATCTGACCCTGCCCGGATGAGGAAATCTGTGTACGTCCAGCGCAATTCTTCTCCATCGAGTAACCAGCGACACCAGTCCAGGACCTGGTCGGTCGATGGCATGGATGCGGGCAGCTGTTGGGTGGGAAAAGGCGGGCGGGTGGGCGGTCAGATGTGATAGGGATGACAGACAGATAATTAAGGCCCCCCCAGGCCCGCAGCTAGAAGCAGCCCTACTGCGGGCGATGGGAGGGTAGATTGCACGGTCAGTGGTCAATCCAGCAATGGGGTGAGGAGAAGGGCTGTGAGGTAAGGCAACGCACATGCGGTGCAAGGTCAGGTCAGGTAGCGCAAGGCGATGTCATGTACGTCTGTCTGCATCGAGTTGCAATAAGGCGGCCGAACAAGGAACCACATACGACCAAGGTGTCAATGCACCACGGGCGGACAATTAACCACGAGCAGCATGTTCCCAAGCCTGAAATGTAGCCATCTCTCTGCTGTAGGGCATGCCAAGCAGCTATGGGGTCGCGGCCGCTCGAGTCCAAGGTGCCGATGGACTCTGCCCTGCCAGTTTGTGCACCCTCCCTCTCTTCACGGATCCAGGGGTCAGCAGAAGACTTTGGGGGCCGTTTCTGATCAGAGGGCAAAGCCTCACAACCTTCAATGCCGCTGGGGCACAGCGGGCCAATCAGCGGCCCAGGCTACCCGAAACCCCCTGTGGCTTCAACGCTAGACTGGTGCTTGGGCGGGGGCATCAGCGGGGACTCGGCGGGGGGGCGCCAGGGCTGGTGGGCTCCACGACCCTCTTCCGTCCCGCGGGCCAGCTAAAGCCAGTTGGGATGGCAGCCGTAGTGGTACATGCCCAAGTCACCGTGCTGGGCTGGAGCCTCGTGGCCGTCCGCCAATCTCCTCGCCAGACTCCCTCTCCAGGAGGGGGCTGCCTTGTACTGCCTCGTAGGCGGGCCTGTATCCGGAGCCGTCAGCGCAGCACTGCAGCCTGCCACAGACACCCTCGCGGGTACATGGCCCTCTAACGCGGTCTACTTGCCCGACAACGGCCAAAGAGTCGGGCATAAGTGCTGCAGGTTCATGTCGTGCGCTCAGCATCGTCGACGGGTCTGGCCAACCAACCAAGTGCTGGGCCTTTTGTCTCTCTCTCTCTCTTCTCTCTCTGCCGCCCAGTGCTGCTCTGCAAACCGACAGTCAGAACATGCACTGTACATGTGCCAATTACGCGTCGATGAGCCGCCCAGCAGCATGTGTCTATGTAATATGTCTCTTCCTGCGGCTGCACCTCTCTCTTTTTAAGTCGTTGACTCCCGGCGCCCGTCCTCTCTCCCCCCCTCCCCTTCTCCCCTTCCACCTACATATCACACCCCACCCCCAAACAGTCGAGCCAACAGGCCATCTTGCCCGATCACATCCATAATAATCTGCTCCCCAAAGAACCCTGCCCGAGTGAGGAGTCCTAGCGTCAGATTGTGGTCGGTCCTAGCTTCGGCCTGCAGAACCAGTCCGGCAGACCATCCCATCCTGAATGTCGAGCCCTTGCACCCTCGCAAACTCCACATTCTTGTACAGACCTGTTATTACTATTCTCGTTACCACCTACTGCCGAGTCCCAGCCCGATCGCAGCAATTCGCCTCTTTCACTCAAGGGGTGCCCAGAACAATTTGCCCCAATCTTGTCCCCATCCACGGCCAGTAGGACCCGACTCTAAATAGGACCCCGGTAGGGATCTTTCGCTGGCAAGGCCACCATCACCGTTGCAGGCCCATAATCTTCCGTGCAGCTTCTTCATCCATCTGTCCTGGGTAGGCTGTGTTCCCTTGCTTCCCTTGCAGCTCGCTAGCCCGTTTGATCTTCTCCAACCTCGATCGCCCGCCCATATATATTCAACACGGCCCCCTTCAGCCCAGTCGGCCTGGCCCTTTCCTGTCCCCTCGTGTTACTGACGCACACGCAACACTGCTTCCACAATGGACCCAAGCGAGCTGGCAGCCATGGCAACTCCTGCGAGCACATCGGACGCCGAGTCCACCTTCAAGCGCAAGCTGTCCGTCGAGTCCGACGAGATGGGCGCCATCCAGCAGAGGAAGACAAGGAAGAGAATCCCCAGCGAGCAATGGGAGGCCAAGCGCCCCATCATCACCAAGCTATACCAGGTCGAGAAGCGGTCCCTCAAGGAAGTCATGGAGATCCTGGAGCGCGATTACGGCTTCGAGGCAACGTGAGTGCTCATTCTGCCCCTCCGCATCCAGCACGTCCCCCGCCATCACCATCGTCGCTTTCCATCTCGCAATGTGCCTTTATCATGCCACTCCCATCGCCTTCTTTCACCATGAGCCAGCACAATCGCTTTCGCCTGTCCTCTTTTCTAACATCCATCAATCAGTGTAAAAATGTACAAGTCCCGTATCTGGAAATGGGGCCTGGACAAGAAGCTCAAGAGCGACGAGGTCCTGGCCATCCTTCTCCTGAAGCACGAGCGGGATGCGCAGCGCAAGCCCTCGCAATTCACCATCCGAGGTCAGCCTGTTGATCTCGATAACATTAACCGCTATGTCAAGCGCAACCCTCTCCTCCTCACACGTCTGCGGGCGGGCCACCAACCCAGTGTCCAGACCTCCAACGAGGTCAGCTGCTTCACTCCTCCTCCAAGCCCCACCCGATCGCTGCCACCGCCCGGCGAGTTCCATCGCATGGACGAGTTGATGCGCCTTTTCCGTGACTATGTCGACGGCTCACTTGCAAGCTTTGCCTGGAGCTGGCAGTATGACATCTCATGTACCGGGCGCCTTCCTGGAGATCGCAGCGCCGACTTATTTGATCGCGTCATGGCCAGCTTCGCCTTAGTAAACCGATGCCTGAAGAAGGGAGACAACATCTCAGTCAACAGTCTGCTAAGCCCGGCATTCGAGTCCCTCAAGGAGATTGTGGCTGCCGAAAGCCCCATCTTCATTGTCAGAACCGTCTGTCTCCTTTGGTACCTGGAACAGCACCACAAGAACGATCTGCTGAGGCTGGTCCTGGACTACCTGGGCAAACTCATCCCCATCATGCTTGGGCAGTATCACATGCTTGCTCGGATCTGGCAGATTCTAGGATCGACTCACTTTGCTGACTACAACGATTTATCCATGAGACTGTACGCCTTGCTGGTTCCCATGATGGAGCACCGCATCGGCCCTGCCAATGAACTCACAACCATTCTCTACGGTGACCACATTGACTGTGTTTTCCAGCGGAAGCAATCATCCGGCGAAGTTTTAGAGTTGGCCACCAAATACCGAGAAAAGGTCGATAACACTGGCCAACGCCACTACTGGCTCCTCGACCTCGTCATTACGCAGACGGCCGTGCTCTGTGCCAAGAAGGAGAGCGAGGGCGACATCGGCGGGGCCATGGACCATCTCCAGACTCTCAAATACTACCCTCTCAGCGACGAGCAGGAGGCCATGGTCGACATCCAGATGGGCAACTACAGCTTCCGCCTGGCGGACAACAAGAGCGCTATCGCCGCGTACCGACGAGCAGCCCGCCTGGCCATGAAGCCAGGCGGCGACGAGCGACTCCTGACCACCTGCCTGACCAACCTGGAGACGGCACTCGCCAAGGACGGCTGGAGTTACGACGCAGCCCGCGTGCGCGACCTGCGACTGCGACGCATCGAGTGGTTCGCCGCCGACACCACCGAGTTCGCATCCAAGCCAGCCCCCCTCTACGACCAGACCGCCGCCTCCTTCCCGGCCATGACCTCTTTCAGCGAGGGGCTGGGCGGACAGCCTGGCAACCAGCGGCCGGGCGATGACTCATGGGTCTGGCAGGAGACACTGGGCTGCGGGGACGTGGCCAAGGACATCGTCGCCGCGGGCGGCAACCACCCCGTCGACCACCACCCCGGCGTGCGAGACCTGGGATATCCGGTCGTCTCTGGTGCCCCCTGGACAGAGGGTCCCACCGCCTGCCACCCAGCCATGGTCGTCCCCTCCACCACGGTGACATCTGTCCACTACCCGAGCCTGAGCCCCCCGGCGACGACTCCCTGGGTGACGAGCGTCTATCGATGATTTACTATTTACGAGAAAAACATGAATTTTTGAAGCAAAAAAGGTGTCCTTGGTCTGGGACTGGGATATTCATGACGGGAATTTACATCTGGGAAACATTATTTCGGGTTATGTATTTTAGACAACAGGGTCTTTTCTTCTTTCACCAACACTCATCTGGTTGGACTTTGATTCGGGATTTGTTTATTTTCAAGGGGTTCTACAGGATTGGAACAGCGAATGGGAACGCAAAGTGAAGGCCGGCTTCACAGATGTCAAAGGGATCGGTGTTTTCTTCTTCTTTTTTTTTTCTTGTTCTACTTTTTTACTCTCTCCGTTCTGGCCCATAGTTTACTCTGGTTCCAAGAATAGGACACGATTCCCCCATGATAAGATTATATATCATTAACATGAAAGACCACAACATTGGATCATTCCACACCTACACTTTGCGATATTTTTCGTGCAGGACTTTCGTAGATCCAGCCCTGTCTACCCCAAATTGGAACCTATATCCCATCTTCGCAATGAATAGGGGTCGGTTATTATTATTAGCCAGGGGGGCAGCAAAAACCTCATTGAGAACTTTAATTCAAACCACCCCCCTCCCCTCCCTCTTGGTCCTGTCAACCAAAGTTCCTCTTTCTGCACTCGGCAAGGGGAATATGGAGTTTCACGGCAGCTCTGCCGGACCGCGGGCGGGCGTGCTAGTATCAAAACCCCCTCCCCCGAAACGGCAGTTGAGTTGGCATAGGGCTCGAAACGGGGTCTCTGGCGGCCATGATACCATACCCATACCTGTAATCTGTCTCTTCCTTTTTCGCCGCTGTGAGAGAGGAAAGACTCCCCTTACGGGGGGCCAGATGTGCTATCTTTAACCCGCAGGAAAACTTCGCCTCCCGAGCTCTTTATTTAGAGTGAGGGAGGGAGGGAGGAGGCTTAGACGAGGCTCCCCGAGGGGGGCAAAACGGGCCACGAGGGTCGATCCTTGTCAGGTTCGCTGGTCCGTGATGTTCTGCCCTGTTTTGACGGGGTAGATTTCCCGCTAGTGTGGTTGGGCCTGGGATGCTGTCATTGCGTGTGCAGGGAAAGGGCTATAAGACTGTCATCCATTTTGGCTGCTATAGTATGGGGTGGCGACAGTCTCGTCCAGACAAGAGGAGAGAGGGGAGGGGTAAGGGGAATGACGAAGAGAGCACGGAAGGTGGGAGAGGTATAGCCTAATTCATCATTCACCGATCGCTCGTATCCCCATCTCCAGTGAACCCATAGTCAGGGGGGTCGGGAAGTGTTTGAACGACGATGGCGAGAGAGCGATAAAAGAGCGCAGGCAGGGGAGCGATTGTGCCATCCATCAATGTTTAAAAAAAGAGACGCGCGCCTGCTGGACGTTGCATGGCAGCGTCTCACCCGCTTCCGCGTGAGTGGCGCGTGTGCATAGCGCTTCTATTTTGGGCTGCGTCAACAGCGCATACTTCTACAGGGGTTCTAGTCTAGATGGTGGTGATGGAGGAGCGGTACGCGCTCACCAGCTTCGGCCAACTCGCTGTCCAAATACCCGGCGACTTGAGCGATGCGGGGCCGTAAACGGGGTTCAATATATTCTGTCTTTACTTGATTCTTCACCCTGGCGGGTACGAGGCTGTGCTGGCCCCCTCTCAACGCCTGCCCAAGAGAGGGATTGGGAACGACGGCCGTCTTGTCTATATTATCGCCGGCTCTTGGCCAGCCAGGCCCGAAGACGAGCATGGCCCGTCCCCTAGCGCGGAATTGCAGACCTGTCAGGGAAATCTCCGACCCGATCTGACGATTAGGTCTCCGCTGCGCCGGGGGAGGGGCTGCGATGAGTCGTATGCCGTATATCGCTCTCAGACGCAGTTTCGCATATCGGGTACCATCAACCACGCGTGTATATGTTACAATGCATCTACTGTGCCTGTAGCGTGCGTACACGAATTTCCATCATCGTCTCCCTTCTGGCCTCCCAGGCGAAGAGTCAGTTGCGGATAGGGCCCCTCATGCTGACCTCCTGTGAATCATGCCACTCTATATCCATGGGACAAAACACCACTCAGGTTGCCTCAAGCGAGAGTTTGGCTCTTGAAAGTCTAAATCCCCGGGCTTCCTGCGCTAGCCCGCCCGCGAGAGTTCCCAAAAAACAGTTCTCCCACTTCCCGCAAGTTGAGTTGGAGAATAGGGCTGACGTGTGGAGAAGGGGACGCGTGGAACCAGCGAGGCGAGCCGCTGCACGATGCCAGGGGCCGGACGGCAGTTTTTCTCTGCCTTGCAGATGGAGAGAAGGGGTCTGATGCACCTGCCCGCATCTGCGTCTGCATGTGTGGACTTGACGATGATCATTGGCGTGTACAAGCCTGCATGAACGTGAAAGGCTGGCCAAGACTTCGATGGCTTGCTATGGACTACGCGTATTTACGATACGCAACTAGGGCTTCGGGTGTTCGCAACGGTCAAGTGGCAGTCATCGATTTGTCTATTCCGTCTGTTCCGCCGGACTCCCGAGGGAGAGACGGGTCAGCCGGGCTTGTCGTCATCGGCATGCCGTACCTTTCTCCGGCTTCATCGGTCTCCGTCATAGAAACGGTCACGAGGGAATGCAGACCTTGCTAGCTTGGGGATTCCGGCTCTTCCGAGTATTGTTCGGCCGGGGTCCCGAGGGCTAGCCACGGGGCTGAGTGTCAGTCCGCTCCGTTGTACGTCTGGTGTGTTGTGTTCTGCTGGCATGTAAGCTGAATACCGCCGGCGGTAGAGCCTGTCCAAGCTAACGGCCGAAACCTCTCAGTTATCTGCATAGAAGTGACTTCAGATGCGGATAGGGTTTTCTCTCTAAAGAATCTCGAGATCTTAACTTTTGTTGCTATACTGTGATGGTGAACGTCGCGTCGTCCAATACGACTTACCCTAGACCAACTTGGACGAAACATACGAGACTCACTTGGACCGCCAGCGGAACGAGCTATTGGGTGAGAGTCGTGAACCTAAACATGCCTCAAACTCTGGAATAACATGTCACGAAGTCAAGTAGCGTTTCAGACGAGCCAATGACGTACACATGGTAGCGCAACCGAGTTACATAACCCAAGGCAGTGCTACGCAATACGCAGCATCGAAACCTTAGCGACGGCAGGGTTTCCTCAAAACAAAGCTGATAGTCAGCTCTTACATTCCATCATGATGGGACGGTTGTACTCGACTGGCAACTGTCAGCTAAGCATCATTCTATCCAGCACAAATGTTGGTGTCGTGAATCCGCGCTGGTCACCGTTCCGCGGGTAATCGTATGGTTGCACTCGCAGTCCTATCCTCGATGCTGTGCTACGCCGTGCAGCTGACTCGGCGAGCGTAGCGAAAGGGACGATATGCCAGGCACATGCCAAGCGCGTGTCTCAGATGGTCGTCGACTGCTTTCAATTCCCATCCTGTGCTACAACGTTGTATTTCCTTGCATACGGGATTGGATCACACCACTAGGCCACCCCCTGGCCATGGATCAGTAGTAAGGCATTCAAACTTGACAATATTACCATGTGTTGTCCGTCAGCTCGCTTAGCTAGATCAATGGTGAGAAATTCAAAACCTCGTTTCTATTCTCCGGGTGATGGTGAATAATGAGGAGAGTAATGCGCAGGGTGGGCTGATTCCAAGACTGGCACCTGACCAGTTGAAGGAATCCAATATGATGCCTTGATATCCGCCAAGGGGGTGGTGTGCTGGATCCAGTATCGGGTAGGAACAATGTTGGGGGCCGTCAGGGATCGCAGAGACTTGGATTAAGTCTGCCAGAAGCCGGTCGAATAGGAGAACAATGCCTAGCGCAATGCGAAAAAGTGTCGTGGTTATGGAGCGTCGTGAGCGAATGGGATTTTCCATGGGATTGCGATAGAGGCTCGTTGCGGGCTGGAGATGTGTGCATCATAGGCGCATGGTTGTAAGTCGCAGTGACATGCATCCCTGAGGGCTATTTCCCCGGATTTCGCTTGGGAAAATAACCGTAATCCCCCGAGATAAAACACAGGTCATCGGGCCCGACGCTTTTTGACGCCCAAGTAGCTGAGATATGACTGCTGCTGCACGAGGGAGGATCGCTTGCCCGATAGGCAACCGGTGCCGCGCTGGCTGGGAAGACTGAGATCACTGCTGCATTCGGTGTGTTTTAGACATGGCCACGGATACCGACGAGTCCGCGGCCAATGTCACCGGATAGCTAAACTCAAAGAAAGTGTGGTGGAGCTAGGAGGAGCGTTTGGTGCCTTTTTCTCCTTCTAGCCTTGCCGGTTGCCCCCAGGCTAAGAGATTTCACGGAATGCGTGGCCGGGGGGAAGCTATCGGCTGCTATTTAGAAACTAGGTAGGTCGCTTCTGGACCTGGAGCCAATTGAGTCAAGTCCAGGTCATCTGACCACGGCCAGGCCCCGGACTGGCAGTAGTAATACGGCTGGCGAGCACCATGACGAGTCAAATAAGACCACTAATCGATCAGTGCCGATGTGCGGAGCGCGACGAGGGCCCGAGGAGCTGCGGAGGGCGGTGGATGTGTGTCTCTGCTGGTGGTGACTTGTTGCACTTGGTGTTCTTAGTCGAGGCACGGATGGGCTTCCTTTCGGGCATTGGCTCGTCTTCGCTCTAGCCCACATGCACTGCTTGGGCTGGCTATTGGTCAGACTCGCACGGCGTGTCATGCCTGGCTCATCATCCTGCGTCTGACGTCGTGCACATCTCATGGCGTGCATTGGTACGGGCCAGCTCAGGGCCATTCCAAAGGCGGGTGATGCTCGCTTTGGTCGTGGTGCAGACGCAGCCCCCTCTCGCCCTCTCACATCCGTGGGCAGGCAGGCAGAGGCATAGCCACCAGGCAAGATAAGGGTGGACTTTCGGCCCTCCACCCCATCAATAGCTTAGCTGGGTACACCGGTCGCTGCTGTGCAGAGGCAAATGGATAAGGTATCTCGACGGGACTTCCAAATGTGGGTAGCCAGGATGGGGAATTGGAGCCCCTTGGCTCTGCCAGTGCAAGTCGACTTTGATTAGCAGCAATCTCCTCGGGGGGTGATGTACGCCTATTATCAGCAGATGGCAATTAGAGAGGCGGCTAGCGCAGCACTGGCCGGTTCTTGCACCACAGCGACGAGGAATGATTCACCCGTGGCAAGGTTGCGCAAGCTTCTACGACGGCTGCAGGCTGGACACATGTACTGTGCTCACGGGAGACGCAGCACCTGTCATGGAAGAGGGGAGGCATCTTGCCGTCTTACATAGCACCAGCAGGACGCCTATCCCTCCCCAAGGATGGTAAGTGCAATGGAGGCCAGGTACCTCAGCGTGGATACCCTAGGCCTAATTTGCCAGTGCTACTGCTACATGCGGCGTGCCGGGACCCAGGCAGGGTACCGACAGTCCATCTATCGCCGGCAGCCGTTCTCAGCACTCGCTCCTGCTGCCAGCGCGCTGAGGAATGGACGCGAGCCCCGAAGTCAGGGCCTCAACGGCGACTCCCGGCTGGCATTCTGTAGAAACCGTCAGGGCCAGTCTGTCTCGGATTTGAAAATGCCCATTCAATTGTGCAGGACAAGGCTCCCAGGTACCACCCTCGATGGTGGTAGCGCGCTGTGACTCGATCGCAGTGGAGGGATGGCAAGTGGGCTTGGACGCAACGTAATGTTCGGCCATCTTCCCCCCACATCAGCCTTAATTGTCGACTCGATAACTCCTCCCCCAAGCCCTCGTATAATTTACTGCGTCCGCCGTCAATTTCTTCTCTCCCGCCCCCCCAACGAACCGATCCAGTCTGTCTGGCTAGCTGCGCCAGCCAGCCCGTCCGAACTACCCATCTGGCCACTGCCCGTCTGTGTCTGTGCGACTGCAGCATCCGTACGCCCCGCCAGCTGGTCCCGTACAGGCACCACCAACCGGGTTCTGGAACTGGCTGATTGATTGATCCAGGGTGCGAGTCCAGGGCTCCCTCCAGGTTCCCCCTTCCAGCAGCCGTGTGCTGCGTGCGACGTTCCAGACGCCAGCCCGTGTAGCACCGCATTGAGAGGAGGCTGCCCGCCCTTGCTCCAGCCCCGGTTTTTTTCTCGTTTGGAGCCGTTGCCCTTTCATTCGGTCCCTCGACGTCGTCTCGCATAATCTGTTTCGACTGACAGCTATCACCAAACTCCCAACAAGCGCTTCCACGCCCGCGCTGGGGGCTTCATCCCACCACTAGACACGCCTCATGATACACTTATAGCGCTCGAGCCCACCGGATACACTTCGACCTCCTCGTTGCCACTGTGGCAAAATAGATCGTCGACGGCACTTGCTTTGTGGTGTTTCGGCAAATCCACCTTACGACGACAAGCAGGCCTCAATCGCCTTGCTCTTCTTTCGCCAGTACTCTTTATTTCGGCACATTCTTGCACGACCTTGCTCGACCTCTGCTCTGGCTGGTGTGTAGCAGACAGCAGCCTGAGCAGCCACGAGTAGCCGAGCTTTGTGGCTCCATTCAAGGATGAGCCTTCCTGTGACTCCTCGATCGACGCCGGCAGCGCCCCCAACCGACCACGACAATGGCAGGCCTCAATGCCAAGCGGTAACGCAAGACGTGCCCAGCACGTCTGCCTCAACCTCTGCAGCGCCCTACGCAGTTTTCGACCGCAGCTCGTCCCACCGACCGCATCCTCTCCAGTTCCAGTCGACCACGATTGCGCCTTCACCACCATTCTCAAACCAAAACACGTTGGATGACACTCTTCCCGTAGATGTCAGTTCGCCTGGCAGCGACCGCAGCGCAGATAGCTCGTCCTCGTCTCTTCGAATCTCCACGGAAATCTCCCCGCATCATTTCATCTCTCTTCATCGCCAGGGTTCGTTGACCAGCGGATCTGGCAGTTCTTCTACCAGATCGATCGCGATCAAGAAAAAGTCATCCTTTGGCAACTTCCAGTCAATTTCAAGAACCCCAAGCTTGAAGGCTGCATTCTCCAACAGTTTGGGCGGTCCTGGTAGCGCGGCGAGCAGTCTCATTCCCAGCCCGATCATTTCGGCAATGGGAGACATGTCGCCGCTACCCAGCCCTCTCCTTCCAGCAGATTCTCCTGGGCCCTGGAGAAGGCTAATGGGCGCAGCCTCACCCGCACCTCGAAGCAGACTGAACAGCCTTGGCGAGGACGACATCATCTCTAGCAGTCCTTGCGAAGTCGAGACGATGCAGAGTACGCCGCAGGCAGACCTGCTCTCTCCAGCAGGCCCCCCCAAGCCTGCCAACCTGGCTCCCCAGGAACACAAGCGACATCATACACGGAATAGGAGCAATAGCGAATATATTCCTATTCCCGAGGGGATCTCGTTTCCAAAGCGGCTCATGTCTGTATCTGGACCTCATGGCAAGCTTAATACGGCCGATGCTCACGAAGCCCACATTCGAAGGGAACTCAATTACGCTGAGCAGCGAGGACTCACCCCAACGGTCAGGCAGCCTCCTACTCCTCCGCCAAGCGAGTCATCGAAGGATTCCACGGAGTTGAGCAGACCCAAGGATCTTGGTGAGCTCTTCGAGGCTCGCGGACGCCATGACAAGAAACGCCGTCGATGGAGGGCTCTCCGCTGCCTTGGTCAGGGAACCTTCAGCCGAGTTATGCTTGCTACAAGTCAAATTGTTCCCCAGGATAATGAGTCTGACAGCTCAAACTCCGAGAGCCAGCCGGATCGAAAGACGCTGGTTGCCGTGAAAGTATGCGAACATGGTCCTCGCGGCGGTGCCAGTGAGGAGCGGGTTGAGATGAGCCTGAAAAGAGAACTGGAGATCTTGCAGGTTATTCACCATCCCTCAATTGTTGACCTCAAAGCATTCAACATCGAGCCAACCAGAGCTATTCTGGTTCTCTGCTACTCCCCTGGTGGCGATCTCTTTGATGTTGCCACTACGCACCGCTCAGTGCTCTCACCGGCATTGATGCGGAGGATCTTTGCGGAACTTGTTGGCGCTCTCCAATACCTCCATAACATGAAAATTGTCCATCGTGACGTCAAGCTTGAAAGTAAGTTCATATCCCCGGGTGAATCTGGGAGGTTCATCTCACTAACCGTCTTTATAGATGTTCTTGTCAATCTGTCAGCTCACGAGCTTGGCGACAAGTCTATTGATTGGCAGACGTACCCTAACTCCGTCATTACCTTGACGGATCTGGGTCTTGCCCGTCGTATTAATGACGACGAGAAGCTGGAGACTCGCTGCGGCTCCGATGATTACGCTGCCCCTGAAGTCATCATGGGCCAGCCGTATGATGGACGCGCCACTGACGCATGGTCACTTGGAGTCTTACTCTACGCACTGCTGGAGTCTCGTCTACCTTTCGATCCCCACCCAGGGATGACTGATGCTCATCGCATGCGCAGTCGAACTACTCACCGCATTGCACGCGTTGAGTGGCGGTGGGTAGAGTATGGCGGTGACGATACTGACAACGATGGTGACGAGGCCAAGTTTGAGGCGAAGGGCCTCCTTGGAGCCTGTGAAATCACAGAGGGCTTGCTGAAGAGGGCTCGAAGCCGTTGGAGCTTGGAGAAAGTGGCCTCGAAGCCATGGGTCAAGGACGCGATTCGCGTTGAAGGAGGGGTCAAGTTTTGGGAAGAGGAGGAAGGGGAAGAGATCTTATAATGGGCACGGCGTTTGGGAAAGACGCAAGATCCCCCGATGGAATACACACTAAACAACTCAATATCTTCTACTAAGTTGATATTGCACTTCTGGGCGCCAAATCTTTCTTTTGTCGGATATATTTGGGCGATGAATCGGCAAGAGTCACTGGGAAGACGCATATGAGAATAACGACCAAACAAACCAACCTTCTCTTCTTACCTTTGTATTCTTTTTTACCACACTACTTTCACCAGACTTTGCTCTTTTTTCTTCTTCTTTTATTACAGTTGATTATATAATTATTAACGATATCGACGACGCAATGCATTTACCGTCGTTGATGGTGTTCAAGGGGGCTTAGAAATAAATAAAGACAGCGCTGGAACTTGTCATACCAATATAGCATTTAAAATTAGAATTATCGAAGACGTCTTCGTGGGCTTTATCATGCCAAATTAATTTCATTCCTTCACGGGCTTGTGTATGTTCTCTACGTTGTGTATTAACGATCTAGTCTTGGAAGAGGTTGTGCTGCGCGAGCCTCACACTGTTACATTATTGATAGCCCAGGGCGAGTAGGTTGCAGCCTGAATACAGTTCTTCATATTCTGAACGGTCCTCGTCCCACGGGCGATCTCGATGACGCACAGAAGAACCAGCTGGGCCATCCCATCCCACCCCCCCGGTTGAAGGTGCGATATATACGAGTAGGTTTCATTGGTCCCCCCCTCGGGGGAATGGCTTGGAGGCCTATTGTTCTCGAAGCTCTCGAGCGGGAAAGAAGGAAGGCCCAAGCAGGGCATCTCGGGTGCGGCATACGATACAAGGGCATAAGAGCGATACGGTGCATGCAGGTAGTGTCACATCGTTTCTTGCTTCTCCGCAGGCTGGGCTACGTGTGAGACAGCTCGCCAATATTTGGAGCTTGGGAGCCGGGGAGGGGGGACTGAAGTGTGCATACTGAGGGAGAAGTGTGGCATGCAGAGGAACTATAGTGAGGGCGAAGAATAGGCAGGTCGGTCGGTGGGGGGCCTGGGCATCAGATCGAAGGTTTGGTGGTCCCTTCCATGCGTGGACCCAATTACTCGGGGAGGGTGAGGGAAGCTGAGGCGACGTTGTAACGTGGGAGCCGGGACAAGGGGTTTGGTAATTTGCACTTGCCGATGGGTGCTATCGGGGTCCTAGATATCACGGAGGGGGCTTAGTTGGATAGTGTGCTGCAGACGGTGAAGAGATAGCGGAATGAAAGCATTTGAAAAGAAAACTATCCGAATAGGGAAGCCCGCTGAGGCAAGAGGAGCAGCTAGACGGGTGGAGTGGTGAGAGGAGAGGGGAGGAGAGGAGAGGAGAGGCAAAGGTGAAAACAAGATTGTGAGCCCAGGGACAGCGCTAGAGCAGGCGGTGGGAGGAGATGAGACAGGTCACCGGGGACTGCCCTTGGGGGATAACTTGGGAGGACTAGATGATAGCCTCTGGGAGGAACATGCAGAGCACAGACCAGACGGCGAGCTGGCCCCCTCCCATTTGGCCTCTGTTGTTTATTCTAAGCCATCATTTCCGTTTTTAAACATTTTCGCAAGATAAGAGACATGTGGCATGCTTGAGGACAGATGCCAAGAAAGGAAGGAATCGAAGATAGAGCTCGCCTTGCTGGATCTGGATGCCGGCATGGGTACGGTGTTGTGTACTTCTAGAACCGTCAGGCGAAGCGCGTATGGGCATCGGCAAAATGACCAAGGCAGATAAGGTGTCTTCACAACAGAGACCTCGCGTGGAAGATAATTGGAGTTGTCGCGGATCATGTCTAAGCAGGTTTCATCTAGAGGGCGGGTTTCCCGCTGCTTAATTGAGCAAGACCGCCCGGCCGCAGCAGCTTATTCTGCGAGGAATGCAGCGCATTGACGGCATTAGGCTTTGCAATCGCATGCATTGACCGGTGTAGGCTGCATACTGACTGATCATTAAGCAGTCAGCCAAGACCCGTCGTCATCGAGCAGACGTTGCGGCGGCGGCACTAAAGAGTTGTCTGGCCGCCATGGAGTTACGGAGTGTGTTTTGCACGTTCTCGGTGATGCCCGAAACATGTTTTGGCCCTAACCAAGGTCACCATTTCTCTCAGCCCCACGGCGTAGGCGTAACTATCTTGGGTATAAAGCGAGAGCAGGACCGACACATTCAACTAACGCAGGAATGCGCATGGCGAGCCAGCCGCTGACGTCCGTGGCTGGCCATCCTGCTGGTTCTCGTATGTAGTTTGCTATGTCACAACGCTTTCGCGGCTGGGTGGAACTCTCGTGCAGTTGCTGCATCTCTGAGTCCGCTGTGGTTGGAACACGCATTCCGCGCTTATGGGTGGCCGGTGTGATATCGATCCTCCTCGACATATGCTGACACTCGGCTGCTGGCTTACATGCTGCGGCTGGGCATGTGATTGGGGGATGCCGGTCCGTGATCGTCCCAGCTGTGCCTAGCCAAGCCCATGATCTGCATCGCTGCTGTCGCTGGCGAGCATGTTCCACCAAGGCTATCGACCAACCCGCGGCAGTCGGCGCTGCTAGCAAAGGAGGAGAGGTCCTTAATCAGTGGTGCCGTCGCAGGATAGGACGCCAGGCGGGAGGCATCCAACACGGCGATTGGCCTCGCATGGTATGGCCTCTCCTGGATTTGATATTAAGTGCTGACCCTCTAGGCCTCTTATTGGGTGCAGGGCGACGGCGCGGGGAGGGTGTCCGAGATGGCGCCAGCAAATAGATGGGCGAGAATTGTTCTGGAACATGTACCGCTCCCCCGAGCTGGACACCCTCGACACCTCGAGCGGCTGAGGGGGGGTAGTCGTGCATCCATCTCGGCACCATCTAGGGAGGTACAATCGCCTGGCGCGCCGTATCTACATCTAGGTACGCTAGCTGTGTTGTTAAGCATTAGCGAGTTGCCCAGAGAGGGAGCTGCAGAAGCTGGAGAGGCTGCTAATGCAGCATGGGAGGACGCAGTTCGTCATCGTCGACGCGGGGCTCTCTCTGCTGCCCGGCGATATGGATATGGCATGATATGGCTGGACTTTTCTCGCGATGGGAGTACCTCTGACAACGTAGCCAGCAGGTACTTCGGCGCTGATGGGTGGCTGTCTGTACGTCGGTGGGGGTGCGTGAGATGGGATGCAGACGGGCGCAGTGTCTAATATTCCTTCGTAACGAGTGTGATTGCTCGCGCAGTTGGCTGAAACCGCCACGGGGGGTATGATCAACCCACGATAGAGCGAGTCGGTGCATTATGCGCTGTGGCACAGACTCTCAGCGCCCCCGCTCAGCTGTGCCCTCGGCCCTGCCATGAGCTGTGCTGTTCTGCCATCAATTGCCATCCAGAGTGCTGGCTCGAGGTCACTGGCTTTGGTGGGGACGCACCTTCTCGTTCAGGCACCTGGTCGCCTGCATCCGATATCGTGGGCAGGACCCTTGTCGCCCGCTATCAGAGCCTATCGCCGTGGGCAAGGGCCTTGTAGTCTGGTTTCTTCCTGGCCAGGTCATGACATCTACAGTGGCTTTGAGGCGCCACTGACGGATGCTGCACCGCATGCAGAGGTGCAGCATCCGCTTGCTTCAGAATGCTGGGCCTACCTTATATTTTAGAGGTGCACGACATACTTCATATGAACGGTGCTGATCATAGCAGAGGCAAGGTATCTCGATACCTGCAAATCATCAACCGATATGGAGTAGGAGAGTGTGGGTTCATGTACCGGGTACTCGATCGCCTTGATTTGGCGCTACGTAACGGATGCTGATAAGGCATGTGCGACCTGGAATTCAGTTGGCCCGTGGAATCGAATCGGAGTGTGTCTGAGAATCGAGACAGGTACCTGCGACCAGAGCGCCTTTGGCACATGGCCTGGTGCAAGGGCTCTCCCCAGGGTCCAGGCCAGGTACTCGCTACTTCCTGTCGCTTCAATCGCCGCTGGCCTTGGGCATGCAGCAGGCACGCGGGCGGCCAACCCCCATCAGCAGACCCGACTGCTACATTCCCAAGACTGCAATTTGAATTTCCACTACCAGCGTTTGACCATCGTGATATGATACTCTGCAGTCATTTCTTAGCATCCTTCTTCATTACCATGGACGCCGTGACATCACTCAGAATGTGCAGCCAGCCTCAAACATGTCGAGCCCCCATCTCATTACGCTGTGCATCTCGCTTCGGCGCTGGCGCACGGTGGCACAAGCAGCAGACGGCTCAATCCATCGTGGGCTCATTCATCCATCGCGGAAATCCTAGAGCTGAGTGACCTCGCAACAGCACCATCGCGACGGGCGACATACATGGGACGTGCGTGCTCTCTGCCCACCCAACGCCTGCCCTTTGGCTCAAGGACCTTGTCCTTGCCTTATCTATGCACCAGGGAGCGACCGCAATCACTTGTTTGCTGCCAGTCCCCAACTCAACGGTTCGAATCGACTGGCGCTAGCCACCCTGTCCCTGAATGTCCGGGTCCCAAAGTGGACCTGGGTGCCGAGGAACTTTTGCTGGCGCGCCATCTTGGGACATGGCCTTCTTCTTGGCAATGGGAAAGACGCTGTCCAAGCAGCCAATTGCTCCGTTGGCCCTACCAACTCGCAGTCGTGCTGCCGTTAATCTCACATGGGCCCAAATCTTCCTAATCGCAGCAGCAGCTCGCCCCTGCCCCCGTCCCCCTTCTCCAATTCGTCTCTGCTGCTGTGGGGTTTATGCGCAAGGTCCTCAGTTCCCATCACCCAAGTCTGGGGAACGATGACGGAATTTCGGAGGTCGCGACTTCAGCTCGCCGTCTTGGGGGACGGCGAGGGGCCACCCACACACGCTGTAGCAGCCCGCCCCCAACGCCTGTAGGTGGCAGTATTAGGGCGTCCAGTAGGGCGAGGCAGGGTAATAAACGGACGCAATGCATGCTGTGCTAGTGCCCAATGAGGCGTTCCATCACACTACCTGCGTGTGGTGCGCGATTGTATTAGGGAGGCCCATGGTTCGTAGGGGATTGGACTCGTGAACCAACCCCCGGGCTATCGTGCTTGCTCGCGGAGCCCACCGGTCAGGGCTCGCTCTGGGCCTGGACTGCAGCTCGCTCCCTCTCCTCTGCTCTCCTGTCCTCTCGCTGTTCCTGCTCGATATGCTTGCTATTTACGGCCAGGGCCCCGTTGGCGCAGGCAAGGGGATTATCACTTCGCCCGCTGTTCTGGCGGCATTCCTTTCCCATTCCTGCGATGCCCAGGAGAAACTAACATCTCTTGAGCCCCGGCACTTGTCCCAGACAGCCACGGCGCTCCAGCACTCCCGTTGAAATCTACGGCTAAGCAGGTTAGCACCGAAGTCGACCTTACCCAGGGGGTCGTAGTGTGTCTTCTAGAGCCAAGACGGTTGGTTGGCAAACGCAGGTACCTTAATTGGCCAGTGGCCCGCGAGCCGTATCAAGGTAGACCCAGGTAATTCGAGCGGCTCTATCGCATTCTGGTGGCTTTTGCTTTTTGCCCGTTATTTTCCCTCCTCTCCCCGTAGCGTGATGCAGCGTAGTGTCCATAGCAGGTACCTGCTAATTCCACGACCTGGGTACCGCGGTACATGGCGCTCGGCCCTGGCTCCCGCCACAACACAGGTACCTCGCGCAGGTACCTTACCTTACCTGCGGCCATTGTGCTTCGTCGCGCACCTGCATCGAGGCACGCTTGCCAGGGACAGACATGGCACACCCGCCTAACTCGCTCAGGGCTGGTGTCAGCGGATGCTGCTGTGATGCTCAGCGTCCCGTCGCTTATCCCCGCTTTCTTGACTCGCCCACCCACGCCCCCGACAGCGAAACGGTGTCGCCCGGCCCCGACACCAATTAACCACAGGCAGGCCCAGCCCAGTGTCGCCTTCTCCCCAGCAGCTGCCAACTTAACCTAACTCGACCAGACTTCCGTCCGGCCTCTCACCTCGATCTTCCTCTCTCTCCCCTTCCCACTTCCCACTTCCCATCATCTCGACCTCGTCATCGTCTGGGAGCTCTGTTTCCGACGACCATGGGCACTTTGGTGACCTGATCGTTCGTTATTACGTCGTCGCTAGGAATAGTCATTTTCAGTTGATGGGCTTCCTCGCTCTCTCGCTCTCTCACCCACTTCTTTTGCTCTGCTGCTTCCCACACAGCCAGATCGAGTAATAGCGCTCACCACCGACTCCCGCCTGGTCTAACCATACCACACAGCCGCTTCCTCTCCATCTCTCTCTCTCTCTCCGTCTCGCTGTTTCGCACTGCCAGACGCGACTCCAGTCCGCCCTCCTCCCAACGAAGAAGAGCAGTAATGAACCGCTCCCCGGCCGCAGAATCGCAGAGTTCGCCTCGCCGTGTCGCATTCCCAGCCGCCGTAGCCAAGACTGCCCCTGTGGCCGGCCGAACGGGGCACCACGCTGCTCTGTCGGCTAGGCGCTGAAGGCAGTCGTCGCCGCCCCCTTCGCCATGTTTAACCAGCGCCAGTGGGAGCAGCTGAATGCTTTTGCCAACTCGTTTGGCGGGTCTGCTCCCTCGCAAAGCCAGCACCAGGTCCAGGAATCTCGTTCCTTCCACGGCGGCAATCAGCATTCAATTCCCCATGCGCATCAGCAGCAGCCGCAACACAACCACAATGCGGCTGTCCACCACCACTTCCAGCAGCAGCAGCAGCAGCAGCAACACCATTTCCACCACCACCAACAGCAACAGCAGCAGCAACAACAGCAGTATGGCTTCTCGCAACAGGATGAATGGTCAGGGTTTGGAATGCAGGCATCTCATGCGCCCTCGGCAGCGGCCTACTCGACAGAGAGCCACCCAAGCATAAAGCGTGAGCTCAGCATGTCTGGAGACATGGACTGGACCCCGAACACCGACTACAGCAATGGCTTCCAGCCTGATGGGTTTGGCGCAGTCCAGAATGGCGGGGCCATGGACTTCACTAACATGGGCTCTTTCAACGACAATGGAGCCAATACGTTTGGGCACACCAATGGAGAGCAAACGGGTGCGGGCAATCGGAATAGCGGCGGTGTTGGCCGGCTGGTTGCTCATTTTGAGAACAAGAACCCGAGTCCTCCTCCTATGCTGCCACCTCGACCGTCAAATTCGGTCACGAGTCCCATTGCGACCAACAATCATCTGCACCATCAAAATCATCAGGAACAGCCCACGTCTTCCTTTGGTAGCTTCAATGCATCCGCACCGAGCAACTCATTTAACAGCAACTCCTTCAACAGCAACCGCTTTCCTGGTTCTATCGAGACCAATTTTGGCTCTTTCGGCGGTCATCAGTCGCGTGTGACGAGTCCCATTGCCACGAGCCCTCCTCCTATGAATTATGGCAGCTTTCAAGACGCCTCTCGTGTCACCAGCCCGACCACTAATGCTCCTATCGGAGATCCTTTTGAGAGTCTTGATTTCATGACCGCTAATCAAATGAACCATGGGCATCACATGACAACCAGTTCCATGGTTGGCTCCCCTGCTCCAACAACACCCGGTACAGGATTGACGGCTGGTACTCCTGGCTTTGCAATCTGGCGGCCCCCCGACTCGCAACACGTTCAGCAGCATCAGTCACCAGCTGCACACCCTCAGCTCCAGCAGAAGATTCAGACACAGAATCTGCAGCCCAGCCCGAATCCCAAAACCCCATTCAGCCAAGCAAATAGCCCCAATGGGTATTTCCGACCTCCTGTCCCTACTACTCCGAAACCACCAATGCCAATTGGAAACCAGTTCATCCTGGAGTTGAATCCTGGCTCCAAAACCAAGGGAAAAGCACCGGCCAAGCCACCCAAGCCCCGTGCGCCAAAGCCCGCCGCCTCTTCTTATAGCACAACTGTGAAGGAAGAGCCTTCCACCCCCCAGATGTCAGAAGTCCCTTCGACATCTAATGCGTTTTCGGTAAGTTTATTCTATGAGTGGCGTTTGTATGTATTCTATTTGATCATTATCTAATCTGTGGGATTAGATGATGAGTGGTGATGCGGTTGCATCTCGCCCTCCGCCAATCAACCGGCCTTCCAGGGAGCAAGTTCCTGCTGAGGCTTGGGAAGGATTCAAGACCACTATCCGGGATCTTTATCTGGAACAGCGGAAGCCGCTCAAAGAGGTCATGTCTATCATGGCCGACAAGTACAATTTTCAGGCAACGTAAGATTGGCCCCTTCGCAGTGACCTCAACCAGGATCTAGTGCTTACACAGGAATACGATAGTCCCAAGATGTACAAGACTCGCTTCTCCCAGTGGGGTTTTGTGAAGAACAATACCGAGGACGAAGTCAAACGTTTGCTGTCCATGAAGTTCCAACGTGATGCCGAGGGCAAAGTATCCGAGTTTGTTCGAAACGGGAAGATTGTTAATCTGGGTACTTACTTGAAGCGAAAGGGAGTGACGGAATATGATTTGGTCGACTTCGAACTCCCCGCCGATCTTCCCTCGCACGTTCGCTGCCGGACACCGACCCCGCCACCTGCGCCAGAATATCTCAAATCACCAGATCTCTTGAGAGCGCAGGAACTAATCGTCGGCAACACGAGGAAAGCCTTCTTGCAGGGCCGACAGGTGGAACTGGAGATTGAGCACCAGGTCGGATGGGCTTCCATCATGGTTTGGGGTGCACCTTCGAGCAATGCGCTAAATGAAGCCAACTTCTTCTTCGAAGCTGGCGATGTCGAACAAGGCGGCAAGTCTCTGATGGGTGCTTTCAACCAGCTTGAGGTCGACTTGAGGCAGCTTTCGCCACTGGGCCTTATTGAGGTGATTCTTGGAATGGTCCGCAGAGACCCGGGGTTGATGACTGCCCTGTCCAAGTTTGTATCTGCTTTTGCCACGACGAATTATGAGCGAGCCCACCCATTGCGATGTATCTTTAACTGCCTTTACGAGATGCAGCAGAAGCACGGTGCTGTGACATTGTCGGATATGCTCTGGGCCAGCACCCCTCTCATCGCAGATGAGCTCGAAGCCATCTATGGACACCGACACCCATATGTGACTCGAACCTTGATTGATCTTGCCTTGGTGCATGGTCACAAAAACCCGGAGCGCTTGGAAAAACTGGTTCTCGAATTACGGGTTCTTCACCGCCAGATGGAGCAGCAAGCTGGAGCCGATAATGGGGATCTCATGTCCCTCCGCTTTGCCATAGCCCAGCTGCTGTATGCAGCCAACAGCGAGTCGGATGCCTCGAAGCAATCTGCAAACGACCTCTGGAAGGAGATGAAGAAGATGAACCTGGTTTTCCGTGTACGGGATGCACGCTCCAACACGTATTGTTATCACTGCCCCGTGAAGGTGGACCCCTATACGAAGCGTTGTCGCCGGCAATACGATTCGGTCGTCGAACTACTCGAGAAGCATGCGGGAGTCAAAGTTCTCCCCTACTTTGAAGAAGACCACCACCTGCATACACACGAGTCGGACGCTCAGGATTCTTGGGCTTCCGCCATGAGCCAGTCTATGAGCCAGCCCATGGGAGGCACGAGCAGATGGGGCGGATTCATCTAACTGTTTATGAAGGTCTTGACTCTATCCTTCCCAGCAGCTCTAGATTCCATTTTATTTTTCGAACAAAATTATACACCACCTGAGCGCCCAAATAAACCAACCAAAGAGGCAAGATATCTAAAATCCTTTTCTTGATGCTTATACCACGGAGTTTTCTATGTTATGGGGTGGGAATATTTATCTGGTCGCTGCATTTTATGGGAGCGAGAGATGGGCTACATCGGGTGGATATTCACGAAGCGATCTGTATTTTGCGGACGGTACAGACAATGGCGAACGGCCTGGACGATTGGGTTTGATACCCAGCGAAGGTTTTAATGTGATTGCGATACGTTCATGGCTGGCGTTTGGGAGCTTTTCACCGCGACGTATGTATGGGACTTCGTTCTTTTTATCTTTTATTTTGTTATGCGGACGCATATCTTATTGTATGATTACACTACGGGATAGGATATCTGGCGTTGGAATGGAGGTATTTAGTAGAGGCACACGAGAGCGAGGGAGGTAAAAGGTTCTCTGGATTTGGATATATGAGAGGGCTGAGTGGGAGTTGGGGGGTTTGTCTGTCAGCTGGACTGGAAGGTCAGTTGTATATACCTTTGTGAGATCCCGGAGCAAGTATATCGAAAGAAACTTATTATCTCGTGTTCAACGGCCCTCCTGTGAATTAGATTTGGCTAACACTAGTTGCAACGGCGTGCTCTTTCATCGTGGCGCAACGGTTCGAATGGCCTCTTGCCATTCGCCGAGACAAGTCCGGAGCTAAAAATCGCCGAACTCCGACACGCTGCCTTGTCTTTTTTTTTCTGCGTCATGGAGCGTTGATGAGCATGCGACCATCGTCGAGCCCACGCCATGAGGGTACCCGCCACAAGCCAATGCCTGCGACAAGCCGTGCACCGAGTCCCTCCTCAGAGGAGATGGTTTACATGCGATCGTTTGATTCAGGGTGAGCTAGACAATGACGGCCTTGCGCAATGTGTTCCACCGCTGACCCCAGACCCCCATCTCCCAGAGCATGACGTCGTCCTCCTCCGCCAGCGAGGCGACAAGCGAGCAAAATGGAAGCTGACGCCCGCGCTGCGCGACGACGAGTCCCACCGGATCAAGCTCAGCTACGGCGCCCACGTCCGCGCGCAGGACCTGATCGGCAGGCGGTACCTCGACACCGTGACCGACTCGGCGGGGCGCGAGGTGGCCATCCACGAGGCCAGCATGGCCAGCTACATTGTCAACAGCGAGCGCATGGCCACGCCCATCTACCCGCAGGACTGCAGCGTCATCGTGTCCATGCTGGACCTCAACCCCGAGCGGCCCGGGGAGAACGACGACGACGGCGAGGTGTTTGAGGTGTTCGAGGCGGGGACGGGCATGGGAAGCCTGACGATGCACATCGCCAGGGCGCTCCACGCGGCCAACCCGCCCATGAGGAAGGACCTGAGGGATGCGGTCGCCACGGCGAGCCTCGAGAGGAGGGCGCCGGCGCCGGGTGGAGAGGCGGTGGTGGCCGATGCCGAGATTGAGACATCCGGCGCCGAGCAGCCTGCCGAGTCCGTCCCCAGGGATGAGGAAGAGGTCTCGCCATCCACCGACTCCGAGCTCGAGCCGTCCAGCCCCGACATCGAGAACAAGCCGGACCAGCAACCCGCCATCCAGACCCTGACACTCTCCCGCCTCGACGTGGACCCCGACGTCGCCAGCGACCTCGCCAACTGGTCCTCCTCCCGCCGCGCAGTCCTCCACACCCTCGACCGCAACCCATCCCACTCCCGCGCAGCATACAAGCTCCTCCGCCGCTTCCGCCGCGCCATCTACCTCCCCTCCGTCGACTTCCACATCGGCTCCATCAGCGACTACCTCACCCCGCGACTCGCCTCCTCCCAGGGCAACCCCTTCCTCTCCCGCGCCGTCCTCGATCTCGCCTCCCCAGAGTCCTTCGCCAACCCCGTCGTCCGCGCCCTCAAACCAAACGGCCTCCTCGTCGTCTTCAACCCGAGCATCTCCCAGATCGCAGACTTTGCGAAATGGGCCGTCACGACCGGCCAGCCCCTCCGCCTCGAGCGTACAGCCGAGCTCCCCAACTCCTTCCTCGTCGCGGCAGACGAGCCGACCGCCAACGACTGCGGGGGCGGGAGGCCGTGGGATGTGCGCACCGTCGTGCCCAGGAATGCTGGGTCCGAGGGGGAGATTGTGCAGGTGATGCGGCCGAGGGTCGGGGATCGGGTTGTGGGTGGTGGATTTGTTGCCGTGTTTAGGCGGTTGAAGCCGAGGGATGAGGTTCGGGAGGAGGATGTCAAGGAGGGAGAGAAAGTGGAAGAGGAGTGATGGGGGTTGGATGATGTTGATGAGGGCATACGATTGTACGATATGAGCCTGTGTTTGTATTATAGATCGGGTAATCATGGAAAACCTAGACAGTGTCGCGAAAAATAAAAACTGACGAATGATGCCCTCGTTAAGAGGAAGATTACTCAAAAATTTCACAGAAGTAAATCATCGAACAGTGTAAACTCAAGAGAAAACGCTCGCTATTCATATAATGCAACGCAGACAATACATAAAAAACTAAAATCAGGATCCATGTGTGAGGGTATCAATGATGCAAACATAGAATGCTATCCTGATCATCGTTGAGTCATTTCCTTTCGTTATGCCCTTATTTTCCACTCCATAGGCCATCCCCTTACATCGCAAAATTGAATTGGGTTAATGACCTGCCATTGTGCCGCGCCAGTAGGCTGGCGAAGCTCCCATTAGGAATTAATATCCTTTTTCCGTCTCAAAGAAAACGTCCCGCATGTCGTGACGGTGAATTTCGTGTATCCAAAGTAGTAGTAATAATGACGATGAGTATTCCAGAAATCCAGTCGTCCTCCGTCCTGCGGCTCGGTGAAATTGTAATATGTTGGTGGTGAATCGAATGAAGTACTGATGCCGGCAGGTAAATCGTTTTGCTGTATAATTTGAACCATTCTTTGTTTGGGCGCGAGCCCTGTAACCATGTAGCATGCTGATGATGCAGATAACAAAAATGAAAATGAGTAAATGAATAAATATATGCTTGTAAATATATATGCCGGTTGGTTTGAACCGGTTAGATGCTGGAAACCCGGTCTGGAGCACGGCCGCAGCATACCATGAGCTTCAGGCTTGTTCCAAGTTGCTCGCACTCTTTGAGGAGCTGCTTGTCGTTCCAGATAGTTGCGGTGGCTGTTGGGTCGACGGCGGTTTCGTAGCAGCGCGTGTACCACCACCGTCCAACGCGGGCCACCATTTTGGTGATGCTCTCATCCGCAGTAGAGCTGTTGTCACTCATCATCTCCGAGAGGCTGGGTTGGCTCTTCTTGCTTTTCTTCTCTGTGCCTATCTTCTCGTCGCTGACATGGACGCCAGCGTTGACTTTGGAGATGGGACTGGCCACAGGAACACCAACCCGAGCAGCTCTGATGTTCGAAAAACCTGCTTTCCCGATGTGGCGAACGATCAGATCTGCGGTTGACGCCAGGTTCATTTCGCAATCTGATTCATGGATTCGCTCCTTCAACTGCCGCACCGCCCTTCGGCCGAGCTGGCCCATGTTGTTGAGATCAAAGTCAAGGATGGAGAGCTCCAGATAGCCACCCGGCTTCAGAACACGCCGTGCCTCGCTGAGGATGTTGCGGTAGTGAGACTCTGGAGCAGCGATAGGGAATCGGTAGACCACAGCAGTGAAGCTTTGGGGAGCAAAGGGGAACTTGTCCAATGCGGAGGTGTACTGGATCTGATGGTGATTGGGGGGGCTAAGAGGGAAACTTGAGGACGAGTTTCGAAACTCCGCTGGCAGAGGCGCGCGCGGAGAAAGGTTGAAGAAGCTCGCCTGTGGGTATGTCTCTGCGGCGTAAAATGACCAGTCATCGTTGCCAAGGCCATCGATCACCAGAACACCATGGCGCTGGAGTGACCCCGTCTTGTTTATCAGTTCATGGCGAACGTCACTGAAAAGAACGTGTCCGAAAGTGAGCCACTTGCTGACAGTCATAGAACCAACACGAAGGTTGACTTGAGATAGAGGCGATCCATCATCTGCGGCGGAACCGAAGCTGGAATCAGAATTTCGCTCTGGTACAGGTGACAGGCTATGGCGAACCATTTTGTCACTTGCTCTCCTCTCTAAAGGCAAAGGTTCACTATCTTCCTCTTGAGCAGGGAATTCCTCAGATGGAAGTTCGGGGCTGTCATGGGGTTGAAATGCGGCTCGGATCCTCTCCGTCATATCAGCGCTATAATGACTTGAGTTTGTTGGTGCAAGCGAATACGTTGACTGCTGGCGGCCGTCCATTATGATTGTGGGTGACTCCATCGGCTTGTCTCTGAGGGCATTGGCTTTGTGAGGTGACAAGGGAAAAGGGGCCGCTCTTGGTGAGATTATCGACGAAGGAACCCTGATAGCGTTGTCTTCGCCTTCTCCAAGAAGATCATTGTATTCATCCCAAATCTCATCCTCCGTAGGTGGATTATTGGGCTGCGGAATGACGGCGGTAGAATCATTGAACGAGCATGCCCCAGAGCTAGAACTTGTGCCAACCGTGCACTCGGAGTTCTTCCGCGGAGAGAACCTAATGAATTCTCTTTCTTGGCTTCCAGGCGCGGGATAATTTTTGGCTGCTGATTCGGCTAGCGAAGCGATTGACAAAGCCTCGTCCGTGGTCAATGCATTGATTGCTGGCTCGGAAGGTGGCTCTACTGGTGTTTCTAGGCCTGTAGCCACAAAATTTGGATCCAGATCGACCGAATCCTGTGGGCTGAAGGTCATGCTACGGCGGAATGGACGAGAAAAGCTGTGAGGAGACAGAGGAGGGTCATGACGATGGCTCACCACCCTGGGTATTCTTCCGACCTGCTTCAGGCGGCTTGGACGGCCAGAGCTGAGAGATGACGAGGCTCCGGCTGGAGGAAGTCCGGTGTCGTAGTCTGACATGAAAGCCGGAGCTGGCAATGGAAGGTCGCCATATGCCTCTTTCGGTGAGGGGGGTTCCAAAGCCAGAGAGGTCGAAGATTGAGTAAAAACCTCGGCGGTACGAAGGATATCCCGAATGTCTGTGGCCTCAGAATTGTCTTTCTCTGGAGAGTCCAGCATTGCATAGAAGGCAACGGACTTGTTTTGAACAGGCTCAAGTGCAGGAGGCTTTGAGTCGGCCTTCTTTGCTGGACTTTGAGATCTACCGAATAAGTTCCACTTGCGTGGTGATCGAGACCGTTTTACCGGCCTCTTTGAAGCTCCGAAGCCGGCATCGCTATCATGAGAAATCTCGCGCTGTAGCTCCCCGTACGACTCGTCAGACATGATGCTGGTGTCAAAGCTGGTCATGGGAGACGGCGCTATGGCATTTGTAATTATCGGCTGAGGAAGACTGATGGGGCTGTCCGGGGATACTCTGAGCTTATGAGCAGATCGACGATATGCAAGTGTAGGCCGAACGCTTCCACTGTCAGAGTCGCTGCTCTCGGAAGGGCGTCGAGATCTTGGATCAAGCCGAGGCACCCGTAGGCTGGTTGGCACATCTGGCCGAGAAATCGTGGCGTCTCCTGGGCCCGAAATCGAGTCAAAACTCTTCTGGCTGAGAGCCAGACTCTGATTGCTCTCAGTTCGAGAAAGCTCCGAGCTGGTATTGCGGTTTTCAATGATCTCGCCTCCTGCAATCACCACCGGGTTCATTCTATCAGCAAAGAAAGAGTCTGCGCTTCCTAGACTGTCCTGAGACGTTTGGTGATCCGAAACTGTTCTGGAGTGGCTGCCACTTCCGCTACGACGGCGGATGTTTCCTACTCTCCCATAACCTTCATGACCAGTACCGGCAACTGGGCCCTTGCGAGCAATCTTGGGGCGTTTATCCGCCTCCTTTTTGGTTGATTGAGCATTCGAATCGGCACCACTTTGGACAACCTTCTTACGCCCAAGGCCAAAGAAGGGGAATCTAAAGGAGCTTCCACTAGATGTAGGAGCACTGGAGGACTTCAGTGAATCAGTTGTGTCTTCTCGTGTCTTGCCCTTGGCTGGTATATTGATAGGCTTGGGCGCGGAACTGATTTCGCGGGACGTAGGCAACTGCGACGTGGAGGCATTCCTAGTCTTTGAGTGCGACTGAACACCCTCAGAGGTACTTGCTCGTCTCTCGCCGGGAAGAGACGAAGACGAAAGATTGCTATGGATGATTCGGACAGGGCTTCGAAGCTGGGATTGAAAATCTGGTGTTCCGTCTCGGCTGGGTCTCCGAGGAGCAACAGGCGGCTTATTTGGCGAAGTGACGGCGCGGGGAAGCGATGGGATGTTTGATGTGTTGCGCGAAGTAGAGGGGGATTTCACGTTTGACTTTCGTGGTGGCGTTTGAAGAGCCTCGTCTCCATCTTCTGAGTCTCGGCGAAAACCTTGCGATGATTTTCTTGGAGGAGGACTCGGCGGAGGCGGAGGTAAACGCCGCTTTTGTTTCTTCTCCTTGTTATTCCTGTCTCCATCCTTGACAGTGGAGCTAGAAGAGGATGAATTCAAAGACTCTCTTACAGCTGCCAGACCTTGAGGGTCGACCGCGTCGGTCTCGTTCCCACTGATCCATCGGCTCACTGGAGGTCTTGTCTGGTTTGGGCTGAACTGGCGGTCTTTGAAAACATTGGCCCGGTTTGGAATGGTGATCCCTGGTGAATGTGAGGAAATCGAAGTGGGCGTCGTTTCGCGGCTGTACCATCCTGGCCCAGGGGATCCTGAAAATTTAGTTGACGGACTTGCACTCAGTTGACTGCTGCTTCCTGAAAATGGCAGACTAACTGGCGTAGGTGGTGGTAAATCGTGGGTTGATAACTTGTAAGGAATATCAGCGTATGCATCGGAGGGTGGGTTGTATGCACGATAATTGCGATATCTATCAAGCTCCGGGTAGATAACTGGCGATTGGGTGAGGCCCTCCATAGGTTCAGGAGACTGCATCAGGCCAGCCTCGGCAATTTGGTAATCCGATTGCTGGACAAAAGAAGTGTAAGGTGAGGCATCCATGGGTTCGTCAAACGGAGCTGCTGGCCGAAGTGGTTCCATAGTTTGATGTTCCTGAAAGGCCTTTGCCGGAGTCTGGGATACCAAGGACTTTTTCCGTCGCAAGACATTCCTAGGAGGCCTCTGGTTACTTTCATAAGATCTTGTAGAGGCCGATGAAGAGGATCCGCTTTGAGTGTGTGAGTTAGAGGTCGCAGACGCATTAGTGCTCTCAGAACCCCAAGACGTTGACTGTCTTGCTGGCGAGAGCTTGGGTGTTGCTTGTGGCCTGGCTTGTGGTCGAGTTGAGGTTGGTTGAGGAACCCGGCTAGGGATTCGAGACGTGGATGTCTGGGAAGGTGTGCGATTGATACTGCTAGACCCAGGTTCGCCTTGAGACTTTGCTGACCGGTTCACAGGCCGAGGAAGGCCGCCCATGGATTTCGCATCTGCCAGACGCTGTGCTCGGCCCTCGTTTGGCCGAGCAGGCAATCCCATCCGAAGGGACGACGACATTGTGATCCAAAATATCCTTGATCGCTTGGCGGTCCCACCATCACCGTGTTGTCCTCAATACCATGATCCGATCCAACAATGTCTGGGCCTAGGAACGTCGTTACTCAGTCAACTCCTACACACTTAACCGAAGAAGCCAGACGAAGGCAACAGCGATTGTTGTCAATCCAAATCAACATACTATTCTTTGTAGTTGGTCGACCTTCGTCTGGGCGCACAATGGTACAAGAACGCGGTCGGTTGTGGATGGGTTGCGACGGCTTCTATATAATAAAAGAGTGGGTAAGCAAATATTCCCCCAACTAGTCTGAGGCTGAAATCATTTCCAAGAGAGATGTGACAGGAAAGGTTCGAAAGTTCCAGCTGAAACGAGTTGAGGAAATTTACCCAAGTAGGGAGGGAGGTGATAGTTGGGCATATGTGATATTGTTCGCGCCGTGAAAGAACGATGGGTGTGGAGGGGTTGTTGCATGGAGGACGGGGGCTAAAATCGTTGTTGAAGGTACAAGTAAGCTTGTAGCGACAAACTAGCCCAAGTCGAGTTGGCTCTAGATGATGGAGGGTGGGATGGCGAAAAGAGTCCGCGTCTAAAACTGAAGATTTGGCGCAGGGGAGGGGGGTCGGACAGTACCTTTGCTATTGTATCCCGTGTGACGGGGGCTCGCCTGGAGGTGACAGATGCCGCTGTGGCGACTGGGACCGGCCGCGGGAGGAGAGAAGAGAGGAGAAAAGAAGGGGAACAGGAGGATGTGGTAATACGAGTCCCGGAAAGAATATTAGAATAGTGAATGTAGAGAATAAGCGAGGAGTAGTTTTGACATGAGGTCGATTGAAGAAGAAGGGGGAGGGAATCAAGACAGATAACAAAAGAGATCTATGGCAAATGCTACTATTTAGGAGATGTTGGCTTGGCCACTGGCAGGGAGTCAAGACGAGAAGTGAAGTATTCCCCCGGACACCACCAGGTATGGGTACTTCCGCTACGGCGAGTAAGAGCTTAGGCGGCATTTAGATTGGCTGCATGCGTTAGGGTATGGCGATGCAACGCGCGGAGTCTGGCGAGCGAAGAGCAAGCTCAACGACGGTGGTCCCCGGTGTAGGCCTCACAATTGGGCCGTCTACTTGGGACAGGGTTGTGTTAGTCGACAATGTAGGGCGAGTGATCCATCCAGGCCATCCGTGGAGAATGGACCCAACAGCGCTGTGGAGCAGGCATGCAAAAGTGTGCGGATCAGGATGTCTGCGGCCGACAGCAGCTCGCGCACGCCTGGGAGGTGCAGAATGAACCATCCAACAGTATAACGCCTGGCGGGACTGCGGCTTCGATTGGGCGCAGAACCCTGACGAGATATGCAGTCTACCCTTGGTCGGGAGCCGATGTCGCCCCAGCATTGGCCCTGGCAAAAGCGTTGGTGGGGTTGCCGAATGGTTGCATTTTTTTCTCGCTGCGCCTCTTGTGAGGCAGAGACGACCACACATGCGATGCTATTCCCCTTTGGACGGGTCGATGATCAGACCATTTGTCGGTAGTTTGGAAATCTTTCTATCTCAGCTCAGTAGGAATCTGCGACTGGAAGACTTCCAGCATCGATTGCCCACTTGACTGGACTGCACAGACCAGCCGTGGACGGGGTGGACCGTCTTAGGCTCGAGCCGTCAACGGTAGGTGGACTCGATGCCATCCTGTTTTGTCCGTGCTTCATAGTTTAACATCCTGTTCTGTCCACTACTGGCACTCTATTCCTTGGCCGTCTTCTCGTCGCCTCACGCAGTGGTTGGTCGGCGGCGTGCCCAGGGTTGGCCAAGGGTTTTTCCGGTGTTCTCTCGCGTACAAACGGCTGCTGGTCTCGGGTTCACGCGACACCAACCGTCAGAACCACGAGGCGCACGAGGACGAGAAAAATCCCCCAGGACATGTGCCGGGCGTGTGATATGTCGCATGCACCGAAACAGAAGGGTTTCCAGTTCAAGACTAGGTTGCCCAGTCGTTGCTTGTCACGATGTGGACGATCCAACGCTTCCGTAGATTGCATATGTGTGTCTTAGACATTGTCTTTCTGCAGCTTCTCCGAGAGGCCAATCTCTGCCGTACCTGGCTGCAGGTGAGCTCAAGAGGCAGGATCAGCAACGACCCACCCTCCCACACGTCTTGCCCGGCGCTTACCTCACTCGAGTCACCTATCTGCTGCCGTGATGGGGTGGGCGAGCGGGTGGCTTCCAAGTTCACGTCGCCATTGCAACCACAAATCGAGGAAAGGAATACGAGGACGGCATCGATCGAAAATTCGAGCGGCCGAAGCCAAGCAGCAAGCACTGCAATCGAACCAGACTATGGCGCCGTCGGTCGTCAAGATGCGGCCCTGCCCGCGCAATCTTAGGAAAGATGAGCAGCTGCGAGCAGGGTGCAGCTATCACACACGGGAGGATGGGATACCTGCCTCAGCCGCTAAAAATCGCGCTTGTCCTTCAGGACTTGGATTGACGATCGCCAGAGCGAAAGCGACCGGCCAACATATCACCCATGAGCGGGTAGGCGGCTAATACTGACCCCTGTTCACGGCGCAGACTCATTGGAGGACATTTACTTAGCTAGGAAGATTGATGGTGTGCGAAGGAGTCAAGAGAGGCAAGGTCTCGTAATTTGATACGCGCAGGGCGAGAGCTAAAGTTAGTCGCGAGTTGAGACCTGCCTCTTTGCTGCACCTTTCCTTTGATGGCAAAGAGGGCAGGTACACTCGAGGCCTCTTGCCGCCCGCTGAAGGCAGGTGGCAGCCTCCATGAGCTCACCAGTGCGTCCTGGCATTTTCTCGGGCTCTGATTCGCCTGCGCCACCAACCCCCAGAACCCCGCTAACTCACGCTTTCTGATTTGCCAGGCTCGCTGAATTTGTACCAATCACATCCCCGGCTATGTCTCGGTTACACCCTCCTGGTCGGCTGGGGAAGACGGGCCCCACTAATTACACCACTAAGAGGTCCCCTACTCCCCTACTTCTAACAAGAAGCTTACGCAGTTGCGACCCTCTGGTGCATGTCTCGCCTGTTCCGTGCAGTCGGAGACACCCATATCTTCTCTCCCAACGGCCAGATAGAGATATGTACAAGGAATCTCGGTATATTACTCAGCGGCGATCTGGTCTCTTTTCGACTGACGTACATACATGCGAGCAATTGAAGGCCATGACGAAGACCCTCGCCAACCAGGTTAATGGAGCACGCAAGGTGTCTTGTGACTCAGAGTCTCTAGGCCGACAACCGTTGAAAGTTGGTCGTTGGCCAGCTACACCAGTGGCGACATTGTTGGCTGCCAAGGCCAGCCCAACCGTTAAACAATGGACCTCTAGTTTTTCCTTTGTTTTCCCCTATTTTAAGCTCCTGGCTATGGTTTTGGTCAAGCTCATTGTCAAAAAACAGCCAGACTATTCAAGGTATCAGCCCTACAGCTCAGCCACTCACTCACCGATGCGTTGTTCCTCGGTCTTGGGAGAGCTAATGGCGGGTGCTGTGGCGCCCTCAACTCGCCGAACCTTGACAAGCTGAACGACTGTCAAGCCAGTCATGCATATGCAGTCATTTCTTACGCAGACCTTATCGTACCAATGACAGTATTGTTGGAAACTTGCTGGTTTTGCGGGTTGGGGATGGTACATTTGTGGGTCAAGGCAGACTCCGCCTCACAAGAGCCACACGAGAGCCACACGAGAGCCGCCTCTCCCACTGACGTGGCACAAAAACCGTGGCGGTGTCGGCACTGAGCGACGGTGTGGCCAGTGGCGCACCACTTCCCGTTTGCTTCTACGGAAAATAAAAAACCGAGTTACTGAGATCATCAATCGATGACGCCAAACCCCTGCAAAGTCACTCGTCTGGAGAGTCAAGTACCAGTACGAAGCTGCCCAAAGCCCTGGCGTGCGCAGCCATTGCTTTGTGGCCCTCTCTGACCGCTATATGCTATCAGTCACCGGGCTCCGGGACGAAATGGAAACACCTCCTGGATAGGAGCCAGGAGAACGAAGCTTTGATATTGGGACCCTTGGAAGATTGAAAATAGTTCAAGACTCCTTTCCACCAGGCCCCTCTGCCCCTCCCATCCTGCAACGGGCAGTTTCGATCGCAGCAATGTGCTCTCCAATCGCAGCGAGAAGCAGGCATAGTGACAAGGGTCTTGCTCGAGTGCGCAGGGGTTTCTGGCTTGTGATTGGCTCCTCGCCTCTCTGGTCAAGCCGCCATCAAAAGAACGGCTGGCGAATAACACGGAACACTCACAGACGACGACACCATCTCTCGGAGGGTCATACATCAACGACCACTCACGTGTTTCTAAGCGAGACACGGTCCTGTCTTGAAGATTCATTCGTCTCCAAATTCCAGTTGAGGCTTGCCTTCTTTGTGCTGACCAAGACCTATGGGGGTCCGATACGGACCCCAACCTACTTCAAATAGCCATCACCCCTCCCCTGGCGTCTCAACTATTATCTAGCTTGCAGCCGATATGGAAGACATTCTTCTCCAATCATGGCGCTTCTATGCAGGTTTTTTTCTACTGCGGGGTCGGCCCCCAGGGTGAGTACCAGGGTTTATCAAGATTCGACTCATGTATTGGGGATCACTCATGCACGTATGCTCAGGTGAGTAGTCAGGTAGCTCAGTCGCCACAGCTCCGGTATCCTACCAATCTCGGTCACCAGACTCCCGCTTCATCCCTTCGAGTCTCAAAATATTGCCATGAGGGACGCTTTCTTTGGCCCTCAATCTCTCATCGCTCCTGCAAGTGTAAGCAACAGTGCAGCTGAATGTTCTAGCGGGAGCGCCCGGCCGCGGTTCTAATTTGCCGTTCAACCACAGTCCGCGCTAGAGTCATGTCCTCTCATGTTGTTTTGCTTCACAAATGACGACATTCAGATGCTCACATGGGCTGAATTGGATCAGCTCAGCCTGCGAGCATTTTCAGACCGCCGGCCGCCAGCGGGTTGCATGATCACGACCCTTTTTCAGGTAACTCCAGCTCCGGACCATCCACAGTTAAGCGCCGTCATTCTCAAGCTATTTCTCTACTGGCCCGAGACTTGTAAATATGGGTATCCCCAGGCGGCTCGGCACGGGGCTTGCTGAGCGGCGGTGTCCGAGTGATGCTATTAGCGTCTCCAAGCTCCTGCTCATATCGAAGATCGCTGACCCTTTGACCAGATCGTTTATCATTTGCGTGATATTGCGCTCGACGCCGAATGTTCCAAGCGGCGGCCGCCAAAGCCAGGGTTTCCAAGTTAGGTTGCTGTCTCCGGCAGACTTGAACGTTCTGACTGGATAGCATATGCCTTCCTGGCGTGCTGATTAGAGGCCGTATCTCAGAGCGGTCGGCTTTATGTCATGCCAAGATCGGGCTAAGAGAAGTCAAGCGTATTCTTTCCTCTTCTTGGTATTCTAGGGACCCTCGTGCTTATTTGCCTCTTCTAATTCGCCCCAGACATCTGATGTTTGATAGGTGTGACATGTTTGTGTTGACCTAACCGCCCACCCACCTCCCTACCCTAGATACGCATCAATGTTGGTCAAGCAACATTGATGGAGAATGTAGAATAATTGAAGAAAAATTAAAGTATGTTTCTATAAGGTGAAGCGTGCCTTTTCCTACGGCAAAGATTGCAATGTAATGATAAGCCGTAGTGTTCATCATCTTCATCTCGTTGAAGGATTAGATTATGTCTGAGGGAGCATCTCATAGGGAGGCTCAAAATTTACCACAACAGCTCAAAAAACGGGGGAACTACCCTGGGACCTGATGAGCTTTTAGGCCAGGAACATTACAATCTCCAGCCTCCTTGCTAGTGTGATGGTTCCTAGGGCTCTACACTTATGAACAGCAGCCCCAGGGATAAGACGTGGAACAACATGCGTTCAACACACCGCGAGGACATGCTTGCTCTTTTTCATCACGGCAACAAGATGCCAGACAAAGCGAGGGGCAAGAGCGCGGCGTTAAGTTGTATCACCTTACTCTCCCTTCTTGGCACGGTAGAATGTACGTTCATCTTGGGCCACTTCCCATGTTGATTAAGTTTCGATGAGGTAACGAAAGACCATGCCAGTCTGGATGCCCTATCTTTTCGAGAAGTTGGGAAGATTGAAATCGACGTAGGTGGGTAGGATCAATTGAAAGAAGCGAACTCTATGAAATTCAAACCATGGGAGGGTCTCTCGGCTAGTGTTAGTTGATACGACCATCGCAGAATCAAGTAGCAGTTTGTGTAATAACTTATATTCTCAAGTCACGGCTCTTTCTGGTATGAACCAATGTCAAGTGAAATGTTTTTGCTCTGACGCTGATGCCCCTCGACATCCTGCAAATCTCAGGTCTAGGGTACCTAGAAGATACGGGAACTTTTTGGCTGATGTTTTTGGATGAACAGCCACATGGGTAGGAGGTAATGTCTTGAACTTCAGAATCATTATAGATACTTTGACTCCTACGACTATGGAAGGTGTCCTGAAGAGTTGAAAGGATGAATTTAAGTGGGATTTTATCCTCAATTCCCACACTGCTTGGAATGGAATGACTGCTGCCTCGTAGTTTTGGTTTGAAGGACAAAGAATCAGCATTCGGATAACGTGAATAAAGACGTTGCACCTTTACTGTTTATCGTAATTATAGTTGTGAAGCATTTTCAATTTTTATTCTTTTTTTCTCCTAGAAGCCCCAACGCCCAGCACCCTGTTTCCGCTGACTTAAAATACCATGTATGCTATCCTCATATCATTTTTGGTTCTTTTTGTACCATTTCTCCCCGTAGTTGAGTCCTCATCCAACGACTTTACAAAATAGAAAGGAGATGAAGCAAGACGAAAGGAGAGCGTATCGTGAAAAGACTTAATATTAGCTCATTATCCTTCCATGCCGTCTAGGACGAAGCGAATCTCGCAGCTCGCTTCTCCGCCTTGGCCTTCTCCGACGGGTCATCCAGGATGTTTGACCTGGGCTTAGCACCGGCATTGCTGCTGCCCTCGTTGCCACCCTGGCGGCCACCTCTCCGGCGCCCGCCCCTGCGATCGAGGCTCTGGCGCTTGTTCGCTCTTCCGTTGGCCTTGCCGTCGTTCTCACGGCCGCGGCCGCGCTTCAGGGGTCGCTCGGGCAGGGCCGAGTCCAGGCCGGCAGGGATCTCTTTGTCATCGAGGCCGAATCGCTTAGCGCGGTCCGAAAGCTTCTTCTTGTCATCGTCCTCCTCGATACCGAATCGCTTCGCCCGCTCGGCGCGCTTCTTGGCTTCGGCGTCGGCGGAGCTGGAAGCAAGTCCAATTGCGTAGGAGGGCTTGGGCGCCTCTGCAGCAGCTTCGGCACCCTCAGCGGCGGGCTTGGCACTGTCCTCGGCAGCGGGCTCCTCCTTGGGAGCTTCAGCGGCTGGAGCTGTGGACTCGGCGGTGGGGGCTGCCTTGGTGGCCGGAGCCTCATCGTCGGAGTAGGTGATCTCATCCTCCTTGGATTCTTCTGTGTAGGGGTTAATATGCGGGGATGAGTGAGGGTTGGGCGTGACGTCGTGCTCACCTTGCTTCTTGGTGTCGGCCTTCTCTGGCTCGGGCTGCTTTGCTTCTTCTTCAGCCTTCTTCTTGTCGTTCTCGGCGAGTCGCGCAACCAAGTCGGCCTTGTTGCCTGTTTGCGACAATCCCTTCTCAGCCAGGAGCTTCTTCAGCTCCGGCACCTTCAATGAGCTGTACTCTGCCATTGTATCAAAGCTCGGGAGTTGGCTCGTGTGTGATGGAGGAGGGAGAGGTAGATGATGCAATGACGCGCAAATTGGCGATCGCAGAGTGGGCGCGTAGCTGGCGCTTTAGGTCGCGAGAGACGGATGAAGATTCCGCGATGATCAGGGACAAAAAAGTGATGAGGATGGTCGCCGTAAGATGTTCCTTGTGCGCTTTGGATGGGGAGATATTATGAATAGAAAGGGAGGGTACGATCAGAGCCTGAATGTGATGTCCAGTTGAGGTCGACCTCAGTCCCAAGCTCCGTCGCCCAGCAGGAGCAGGTTATTGCCAGCCTTTTGTTTTTGGAAAAGGGGACCTTCTGTGTACCTGGATTGCTGTGGAGCTCGGGCCAAATTTACGAAAATGAAAAGTACCCAATAAGTACACTTGAATGGCGCGCACGGATCACCCCTACCACATGCTGGTCTCAGGTCAGCTCCCTGAAAGCTGCTGAATCAGCAGTCGCGCATCAAATTCCATTGTGCTGTGGCTGACAGTGCACCCGGGTTCTGTGGCTGTTCTGAGACTATTCCCATTAGCAGAACTCAGACGGATGGTGCTCAAAGACCTATTATTGACCCATTGTGTGATTTTTGTGTGCTATTGTTCCAGCCATTGATAGAGACACGTAATTGTAGCTGCCAGATATGGAGGTTCTTCCTAAATGTACAAGGTACTCCTTGCTGGAATTGGCTGGATGGAGTCTTCGAGGGCTCAAGTCACGATGAGGCTGGTGAAGAGCGAGTTCGGTGTCATCTGACGACTTAAATGCTGCAGAGTTTTTCATTTGGTTGAGAAGAAGCGCAAATGTAACCGTGAAAGAGATGCTTGCACATTATTGTGCTATGTGTTGGAAACGCAGCTTTCGTTCTGTGGGAGGAAAACGTACGTTTTCAGGCAACTGCCCTGGATGGTTGGATAACTTCGTCCGATGCTGCGGCAATGATCCGGCTTGTCAATGGATCTCGCTTGAATCCAGGGTCTTTCCAGACTCCGCTGCACACTTAATTTAGCACTCGAGGCCGCCAGCAGAGGGGATTCCTCACAATAAGCACTGCGGTCTCGGCCTCATCTCCCCGTTCCCCACTGCAATATGGGCGCTGGCCCTCTAAACTTATAGGGGTCCCCCTGCCAAGCCACACCGCGTGCTTCTGCAGCTGGGCGCTGGAATAGGCTCGCTGCAAACTCTAATTCCGACTGACAGCAAGAGTCGAGTCGCCCGTCAAGCAATCGTCATGGACATCAATTTCGTCACCGCCTGGCCATTCTCCTTCCGACACTACTTGCTTCTTGCCTCGTCGCTCTCCGTGCAGTAGATATACACTCCTATATCGTGTATCTATATACATCCTTCGTTGCTTGGCCCTCATCCTTTAGACACCGATCCAGTCCCGCCTTGTTGCAACGTCATCCCATTTGTCTTGGCAGGTCGATCTCTCCAGCTCTCTTCCGACTTTGAGAGCAACCCTTCCGACCTCAACTGCCTCCGCATCTTCTCGCCATCCCACCAACGAACACACCCACGTGATAGATATTATTGGGCACCCGGCCAGCTGAGCTGTGGGAAGATGCCCTTTGCGCCGACACCAGCCCATCTCCGGTTTGGCCCTCGATTTGCCTGTCGCATAGCACTTTAGTCCGGCGCCCGTCCTTGCAATACAGTGTTGGGGACTTCTCCCGCTGTGGTAGCCCCCGTGGCAATTTCTTCTTCATCATGACACGGCGCATCGTGAGTTTCGGACGATTATACACCGTACTGAGATGCAAGGGACTCTGCTAACCGTGGTTCGCCACCTGTCAGGTACGGACGGCGCTGCAGCTGACCACATTGATCACCTTTACGTTCCTCGTCGTCTACATCCTCGACAGCAAATACCGAGTGCTTCCGAACAAGATTCATGGCTACATGCCCTCGCACCACCCTGGCCTCGTCGTAACAGATGTGACGATTGCAAAATGTACCTCCCTAAACCCGTTTTCTTCATGCGATCTCGATACGAGTAAATGGCACCGAATCGATAAGGAACTATACCTCGGCAAATCCTGGACCGGTAGAGCATACCTCCACGTCGCTCGCAAGCATGAGGAGGAACTTACCTCCGAGGACCACGTCGTGATGGATATCTCCGTAGGGAGGCTAACCCCGACGTCGAATAAGGATGATGATCTATGGGAGCAGCGCCCGGGGGGGTTGTGGATCAAGCGCTCGGCGAGTAGGGGATCCAGCGATTCAAAAAAGGCTATTACTGATGTGGATGTCCTTTTTGGGGATGATGCCACTGAGGCACGTGAAGGTTGGGCCATCACAGGGACGCCTTTCCTACTTGGCGGTTCGCCAGTCTACAGCGTCCACCTTACCGTGAGAAGAGGCACCCCTGCGGAGATTAAGAAGCCCAAGCCGAGAGTCAAGGATAATGGACGCTTTAAGATTCTGCAGATTGCAGATCTACATCTTAGCACCGGGGTTGGAGTGTGCCGCGAGCCTGTCCCAGACGGCTACAATGGTGGGCCATGCGAAGCTGACCCGAGGACACTGGACTTCGTGTCGAAAATCCTCGATGACGAGAAACCTGATCTTGTTATTTTGAGTGGTGACCAAGTGAACGGAGACACAGCGCCGGATGCTCAAACGGTACGATCAAGCTCATCCCAGTTCATGAAACTTTCGACTAACCTTCGTTTTCTTAGCCCATTTTCAAGTTTGCTAGTCTGTTGATTAAGCGCAAGATCCCTTATGCGGCCATTTTTGGAAACCATGATGACGAGGGGACCCTCTCTCGCGAGGCTCAGATGGCCATTATGGAAAATCTCCCATTCTCACTGTCTTTGACTGGGCCAGCCGACATTGCAGGAGTAGGAAACTACTACATTGAGGTGTTGGCGAAAGGCTCTTCTGACCACTCGGCCCTGACAATCTATCTTTTGGATTCGCACTCTTACACTCCTGATGAGCGTAACTACCCTGGCTATGATTGGATTAAGCCGAACCAGATCGAATGGTTCAAGAAGACTGCAGGTGGCCTCAAAGAGAAGCACAGGGAATATACGCACAAACACATGGACATTGCCTTTGTTCACATTCCACTGACCGAGTATGCCGACCCTAAGCTCCCCCGACTAGGAAACTGGACCGAGGGCGTGACGGCCCCAGTATTCAACTCTGGATTTCGGGATGCCCTTGTGGAAGAGGGCATCCTCATGGTCAGCGCTGGCCAGTAAGTTTTAAATACCTCAGCTGATGTGGCTCGTTCCTTGATCTGTCGACTAACCCTAAAATTAGCGATCATTGCAATGACTATTGCTCTATCTCGCTTGAAGGCGAGGAGGAAGATCCTGCACTATGGATGTGCTACGGAGGCGGCGTTGGCTTTGGCGGCTACGCTGGCTACGAAGAGTACGTGCGCCGGCTGCGACTGTTCGAGATTGATTTCAACGAAGCTCGAATCTTCACCTGGAAGAGGCTGGAATATGGCGACACCGAGTCTCGAATTGACCACCAGATGCTCGTCGAGAGAGGAAAGCCCCACTACGAGAAACCGAAGAGGCCACTCATCCCAGAGGCCGGCGAGGAGGAAGACATCGAAAGCACGTGAGAGAGGATCTGAATCATGTCGGTTCAGCACACGCATGCAATTCTCCAAGGCAGTGCTCTTCGAATTATCATTAGCGGGCGAACGGGAAATGAAACGATTGCTTTTGGCTTTTTCCGGCTTTGGAAACCTGTACTCTACATTTAGCGGAATCCAACCCCTACGCTTCAGAGTATTTTTAGCAAGTATCATCCACGCTCGAAAGTTTGCACATGCTACGCCTTGGAAACAGAGGGGGTTTTGCGGCGGCGGGAGCAAGCGGAATTGCACTCCGGAGTCAGAGGCGACCCTATCTATTACCTGTGTATAAAGCAACGCCATGTTTTGGCCATTCACATATCACCTGCGTCCTTGAATTAGCATTATTTGAAACAATACTGGGTGTTTACCCGGAATGGTTGGTATATTATTAGGAGTATAAAAACGTATATCTTGACGCGCTTGCTATTTCGAGTGTTATTGCTATTCCGTCTCTAATCATGCCTCATTAAAACGAACGTTGTCCTCCGCTATGTACTGAATAATCATGGCGTGAAAAAATCAAACCAGTTAACCGCTTGCTCTGGTTAAAAAGGGGATAAATCCAAATGAAGAAACAAATGTGCAAGAAAAATGAAATATTAAATCCTCCATGAAGCACTTTTGTTCTCGTGGATGGGGGACCATCCCCTACACCGTGCCCCTCCGCCGCCCATCCCGGAACAGAAGCATCAGATCATCGACCTTGACCCCCCTCCCCTCCTCGAAGAACTCCTCATTCTCGTACATCTCCTGCAGCTTCGACGCCGTGGCCAGCACCTCCCTCTCCGAGTACACGTCCCTAGCGGCGCGCTTGATGCTCACGACCTCGAGGTACAGCCGCTCGGCCTCCTCAAAGGCCGTGCGCCGGCGCGTCTCGTGCATGACGTCCTCGTCCCTGGATTTCGGCTTGATGGTGCGCGACGAGGAAGGGGAGGGGATGTCCTCCTGGAGGGCGCGGCCGTGCCAGCGGGAGCTGAGGGCCATGTTCTCGAGGGTAGTTGTGTAGAGCGGGTGGGCGCGGTTGAGCGAGCGGGACATGATGTCGAGGGCGCGGCGGTACTTCTTGCCGGCCTCGTCGTAGTGGCCGCGGAGGTCGTCGATGACGGCGAGTTTCTGGATCGCGTGGGCGGTGGAGGGGTGGTCGGCGCCGAGGGAGCGGGTCTTGATCTCCACGCTCTGCTTGTAGAGACTTTCCGCGTCGTCGATGGCGTTGTTGGCGCGGGAGATGTTGGCGAGGTCCTCGAGGGCCTCGAGGGCGATGGGGTGGGCGTGCCCGAAGAGGTTCTTGTAGGAGATGAAGACGCGGCGATAGAGGGCCTGGGCTTCCTCGAACTTGCCGAGCTGCTCGAGGGTGACGGCGAGCCTTTGGACTGTGTTGACCGTTGAGATGTCTGTGGGTCCCAGTGTTTGCTCTTGCTCGTGCTCGAGGGTTTCGTATTGGCTCTCTGCATCGTCTAGCTCTCCCTGTGCAGCAGATGTGGAGGCTCTTGCCATGGCGACGCGGAACCCGAGTGCCTTATCAATGGAAAGGAGGTCGAGATCGAGGAGGATATCTTGACTCCGCTGAAACTCTCCCATCTGGTTTAGGAGGGTGGCTAGCGACAGGGAGGTTTGGATCCTGTCTATGGGGCTCAAGGCCCTGTTTTCTCTCAGTGAAAGCTCGAAGCATCCGATGGCTTGCTCTGTTGCCCCTTGTGTCATGCAGACATTTCCAAGCACCTCCCATGCAATCCCTTGATTATCTGGGGATATTTCCAACGCAGCTGCCCAGTCATCGTAACATGTTTTGGCATGTGGAGCCATGATACGCCCGAAGTCATGGATCTCGGGCAAGGTTTCGGAATCCGACTCCTTCCTACGAATACCGTCGATACATACAGTGCAGGCGATTCTGGCATGATCGACTCGTCCCGTCTGGGTGAGTGACCGACGAACATGATCACGAGCTTCAGCCTCAAGGATGAACGAGTCGAAGCTGGATGAGCTGGAGGACTGCGATGATGAGTCAGTTGGAGAGGACGGTGTTTGGATGAAGTTCTCGTTCAGTAAATGCTGAAAGACATCATTGAGATGGTCGAGATCTTGGAACACTGGCGTTTGTTAGAGACGAGGAAAATGAGGTAGTAGTTTCCGGGGCCTTACATTTGACATCAGGGAAGTTAGTTGAAAGGTTTGTTGAAGCTTGCTTTAGTAGGTCGGTGGTGAACAGAGCCACAGGAATCACGGAATTTGACAGCATGGCACTGATACCCAAGATGGTTGTAGTGACTGGGGACTGGTCGATATTTGAACCAGGGAGACTTAAAGGAAACTTTGCGTCAAGCCTTTTGCGGTATTTGCTGATGGTTATGTCCCTATGTCGGATTGTTGACGATAACATGGCGATACTCTGGGGGTGGTAACCAAGACGCTTAACGACATCCTTTGCTGCTTCAACTAAACCTTTCATCAGCTATATTTTCTCATTGGAGGGAATGAAGTCACGGCATTGAACCTACGTTCTTCAGGGTTATCGGCAATTTCGTTTCCAAGTGTGGACTTGACCAACTCGATAGCTTCAGCCTCGGTCATGACGGGAACCTCTAGCTCAGTACCCCACGGGCAACAAGTTTTGTCTCTTGATGTCAAGATAATTCTCCCAGACAATGTGAGAGGTATGAAATCGAAGATGTCGAACGTAGCGTCGACATTATCCAAGATAAGTAGCCACCCACGGTTCTCGGGGCGCATCAGCCAGTCCTTCACTGCCCGTACAACTGCTTTGACGGTCGGGGTATCAAGCTCCAGGATGCTCTTCACTTTGAGCATTTCACCAATTCCAGTCAAGCCGAGATCATTCTCTACACGGTCTCTGGGCGCCTTCTTGGAGTAGTGGCAGACAAGAGACTCGGCAAACTCGAGATAGCTTGCCACAACGGTTTCCCAGCTCTCGGCCCACACCCAGATGACGAAGGAAATATCGCTCCTGTGTGTTTCTGCATAGTGTTTTGCAAGTGTCGTCTTTCCTGTACCGGCTGGGCCCCAGAGCGTGGCGATGCTGAGTTGCAGCTTGTCGGTCTCATCTTTCGGCCTGAGAATTGTATCAAGCTGCTCAAGCAAGTCTTCCCGACCTACCACGATACCTGGTTCACCAGGAATCTTGGTTGGGATGGAGAAGTCCTCTGTTGGAAAATTCAACGGGGGAGCCACAGCGAGATTGAAGACCTTGTGTTTTTCATCCAGCAGCCCTGATATACCCGCATTGTTAATCATTTCACGGAACCTGCTGATGAATGCTTCATAATTCGCATCACGCCCCTGGAATTTAATAAGGTCAGAGTGAGTCGCATTAAGACCAATTTGATCGCCGTCGGATCCCGTGATGGCATCGGTCTTTTTCACAACGAAGCTATCCTCAGACTTCTTGGTCTCGTGGAATGAGAGACGAGGTAAATTCGCCATGATAGCCTTGAACGCCTCGAGTTGTTTCTCTAGCCACTCGCTGTCGCTTTCATTGAGCTCAAATGTGTTCATGGACAAAGACCTTCTGCTGTACTTGGCATCCTCGTTCAGGCCAGAGGTCGTTCTGCGGATGACGTGAGCAAGTGGCGATGGCGACAATGGTTTTCCAGGCGAGAGTGTCCCGAAGAAAGCGATCCCGCAAGTAGACAGCTCGATGTCCTTGAGCTCCACGTCGGCAGCCTCGCTGGATATGATGAGAGCGCGCTTGACGATCCAGCCGCCGAGACTGTGGGCAATGAAGAATATCGGTCTCTTCTCTGTGCCGTCCTTGCACCTCTGCGCCCCGAGCTCTTTGACCATGTCGAGAGCGCGACCGTACAGGACATTTCGGATGACATAGCGGAAACTCCCACCATCAGAAATATACCCGTAGGTCATGATGCGGGCATTTGGGACGTCCTTGGCGAGAAGCTCCTGGAGCCATGACTTGTGACTCTTGGGCTGGCTGGGATCAACGGTGACCCATGACTTGAAGCCCTCGCTCCCCAGGCCATGAACGGCGACAATGCTAGTAACGAACTATTTAGTACGCGTGCTGGAATGATTTGAAATGGAGAGACGAGGGGAGAAAGCGCACTCAATATCAGCATTCTTGGGGTCGCGGACAATGCGTAAGCCGCAGTATTCGCCATCAGCTCGGTGTCTAGAGAGTGACCCTTTGACCCGATGGACCAACCCTCTGATGGGCTCCAGCGCGTCGTCCATCCGCGGCTACGGAACGAAATTTCATCCAAAGGAAAGCTTCAGATGACGATGGACCAGAAGTCCAGCAGAGCGAGAGCGTGGTGTGTTGATGAGAAGCGCAAGTGGCTGTGGCATGACACTGCATCTGGATGTGGTTCTAGCTGGGCGCTTAGGTAACCCTGATTGCTGCCACACCACAGCACTGGCATAAGTGACAGAAAAATCAAGACACCAAAATCAAGACAAAAATCAAGACAGAAAACCAGGACAGAAAAATCAAGACAGAAGAATCAAGACAGAAGAATCAAGACACCAAAAGTTTGTCCTGCTACATAAGTATTTCGATGACTCCAGGATAATAACAAACAAATAGCTAGATAATACATTCGCTATTATCGAGTTATTTAATATATATTACCTACCTATATTAGTTTAATATCGGGTTATAAGGTATATACTATTATAGTTATTTAACTAGGTATATAATCCTATATATATTTATAATTAATATATAGATTAGCTAGCTAGAGATTAAAGAGATTATTCTAATTATTTATATTATTAAACCCCTATATTTTAAGCTTAAAGATATAGTCTAGTTATAAGATCTAGGCTTATATAAGTAAATAAATTACTAAGATAAACTAATACTAATTAGTATTATACTTAAATATATAATATAAATTAATAAGAAAAGTAAATATAGGATTAATCTAATATAATATCTTTTAGTAGTATTTTAGCTTTTTCTAAAGGTTTAATTAGTAATTATAAAAATTATATTATTTTTAAAATATTCTCTATCTTTATATTTATTAAGCTTTAGCTTTTTAAAATACCTTAATAAGTAATTATAAGAGATATATTATTTTTAAAATATTCTCTTTTCTTATAACTACTTAATAATAGAACTTATAATATCTATTATATAATCTTTAAAAGTACTATTTATATATAAAAAATAATTAGAACTTTTAGTTTTAAAAGATTAATAAAAATAATAATATAAGTAATAATAAAGTAGTTATAATAATTATTACTAAGTAAGTTTAAAGAAATAAATAAAAGATAAGAGTAGAGTTTAATAGAGCTATTAAGCTCTATAGATTTCTAATTCTAATAAATAGTATTATCTAAATACTAGATATAAAGTTCTTTTATAATATAAATTATAAGCTTAATAGCTCTTATAATATTATAAATAAAAATATAAAGAGTACTTAGATAATAAAGATAATATATATATAGTATAATAAAAGAAAAATAATACTATTTAAATATTTCTATAAGGATTTTAAAAACTAAATTATAAAGAGCTTTAAAAACTACTATAAAATAATCCTAAGAGTACTTAAGAAATAATTATAATATAAAGAGATTCTAATTTCTAAAAAAACTAAATTAAAAACTATATTTATTTTAATAGAAATTCTTATATAGAAAGAGCTTTTATTATTTTTAGATAATACTTTAGAGAGTAATAATTATAATAATAAAAAGCTTTTAAAAGTAGATAATAAAAGGGTCTCTAAGAATAGATAAATAGATAATAGTAAAATACTTAATTTTATTTTTATATTATAGAACTACTAAAGAAACCTATAAGAAAGTAATAATTAGATATAATAACCTATAGAGTAAGTTCTTAGTTTATAAGGAATCTATTAATCTAAAGCTTATAATAATCTTAAAATAGAGGATAAGATAGGGGTTATAGGAGCTAATAATCCTCTATAATCTTAGTAATACTAATAGGGTAATTATAAGAGAAGATATATAATCTAATTAAAGAGCTTATTAGCTTTAGAGTAGTATTATACTCTTCTACCTATTATTATAGCTAATAGAGAGATTAATAATATAGATATTAAGATATTTATTAATATATAGAATAAGGAGAATAACTATATAGAAGAGCTTTATAATATTTTTAATTATAAAGTAAGGATTTTTATAGATATTTATAAACTTTTATAGATATAGTATTTAAAGCTATATATACTCTTTCTATATATCCTATTAAAGTATATATAGAAGTACTTCCTTAACTATATAAGCTATAGTATAAAATTTAATAAGATATATAGAAAACTTAAGGAAGAGTTTAATTCTAATATTAATAAAATTTAATATTATTTAGACTAGAGTTTTATAATATTTAGATTAATATAAGTAAAGAATAAGAATATAAATAAGTTCTAGATAGAAGTATTTAAAATCCTTTTAGATAGGTTATAAAAATACTAATAAATACTTAGTCTAGTTTATAAGAATAAAACTTATCTAGTTATAAATACTCTCTAAGCTATATAAAGAGTTTTAAAGCTAAAGATAGTTTTAATAAACCTATAAAGAGTATTTAATTTACTCTTTTTATAGCTTCTTAATATAATAAAAGTTAAAGAGAATATAATTACCCTAGGCTACTTTATAATAGATAGAAGATTCTAAAGATCTAATTAAAGAAATTAGAAAACTAAATATAGAAAAAATTAAGAAACTTTTAGTAAATCTAATAAAAGCTTCTAAAGAAGAGATTTATATCTAAGATATAGAGATTAAGGATTTTATAACTAAACTATAAAAAGATATTAGATCTATAGTAAAATAGATTATAAATCTATAAATTATATATTTAAGAAGTAAAAGAGATTAAGAGAATAGTAAAAAGATTAGTAGGAAGTTTAAAAATAAAAAAGAAATAGTTTTATATAATTCCTTATCTAAATTAAACTACTTAAAGAAAAAGAGAGTAATTAACTTATAAAATATAAGCTTTCTAAGAATAAAAAATTAGAGGAGAATAAATATAAAAGTAATATAATAGCTTATTTCCTTACTAATTAATTTTTTAAGTATAAGCTATAAGCTAATATAGAGAGAAAACTAATTATATTTTTATTTATACTTTTTAATTAGATTTTTATACTATATCTAATTAATAATATAATTAATTAGTTTAGGATTATTCTTAATATAGAGATAGTAGAGATTTTAATTATTAAAATTAACTAAATAAAAGCTCTTCTATATATATAATCTAACTTATATATTAATAAGAATAAAGCTAGAGATTAAATATACTTTAGAGTAAAGGAAATATTTAAAATAATTAGTATAGTAATTATATCTATACTAATAGATAATATTCCTTTCTATATAATCCTAATAGATATCTCTTTTTTATTATATATTAAAGATATAAATAATCTTAGTATATATCTAAATAATATCTAGAATAAGTTTATAAAATATAATAGGAAGCTTATTATATATATACTAGTAACTAGAAAATAGAGTTATTCCTAGTTCTTTTTTAATAATAAGTTAAATATATAAATATATATATACCTTACTAAAGAGTAAAATAAAGAAGTTATTAAACTAATAGAGATCTAGCTTTAGTATATATACTAAAGGTTTAATTATCCCTTTATTAATAAGTTATAGAATCTTCTTAAGAAAATAGATATA